>JABSTQ010011501.1:602500-825180 GCA_013358835.2 Ixodes persulcatus
TTGTTGCGGATCCAAGTACAACATCCAGTGGTGATGGATTCCCACTACTTATTTCAAGAGTTCTGAGCAGCAGTATGCCCATACTTAATTAATGCAGTGCCTTTTTGGGGTGGGCAATGCTGCCGTAGCTTCCACCTTCAAAATCGAATATTTCTTTTTGGTTTTATATAAATTGCAACAAGCATACTATATGCCGAACTTCATGGGAATGCCAGGGCAAATTTTTATCATTATAAGAAAATAGTTGAAAAGAGAACGGGAAGTAGGAAGTAGATATTTTTAGAAATATAAAACTACGTCTAAGACACCATTATAAAGCAGTTCACAAACTTTTTACGTGCACACATAACAAGAAAATTAATTTTATCCCACACCTCCTAACTTGATATCACTATAAAGCAAAAAATATTGCCGCTTTATGGACGTTTTGTTTTCTTGAGCACTCATGCGAGTAAAGTTATCCCTTATGTCAAAAATACGCGCGTGCACCATCCACAAAGTTGCGCGTTACTACTAAAACTCGAAATGAAAAAATAATTTTCCGCCATGCATGCGATGTTAGTGGGGGTCTTGACACAAAATGTTTCTTCCTACGTCACAACAAGGAAGAAATTCGATTGTGAGGAGCCTCACTAGAACCATGTCAAACATGAGCACATCCATTAAATTAAAAAAACAAATTAGAGCTAACGATGCGCGTGAATGCAATAGGATAAATAAGGACTTCGATATATCTGCTTATGAGTCTAACAACATCTTAACTGCTATGTTTGCATAAATTTAAGTTTAATTTTACTCACTCACCCTTTTTCAGCCTTTGAACACTGGCTGTCGGGGTGACACGGTGCCCCGTCATTAAACAATAAAACGAAAGCTACGGACATATTTCCAGGCGCTGGCGGTTATCCCTAGAAACAGGCCCATGTCCCGAGACACCAGCGTGAACGGCGAGTAGAGCCCCTAAGTGTCACCGCAGTTCTCGGTACAGCTCCAAGTATGCGACCAACAAAACGCGGAACTGTTCGTCCCAGCTGCATCTGCCGTATTTTAATTAGCCGAGTAGACAGATCCTGAATATTAGACAACCTGCGCGTTGAAGTGTCATGGCAAGTGTCCCTTCACCTTTGTGGACCTCCCGACAACTATGGGAATCAATCGTACAGCGACGCAAGACGGCCGAATGCACCTTAGTATCCGAAATTACTTAAAGGCAACCGATCGAAGAGTGCCCCCGTCGAACCTTGCCATCTTATAGATCCCATTCACAGTCGTTCCCTGTGAGGCGGTTGCAGGATCTTCTCTCTGACGGCTCACGTCGATAAAGATCCTTTGAGACCGTTCTTGCCTTCAGCTTTCGGGCACTCTAAATGGAATCCGACGATACTCGACGATAGAAGTGAGGAGCAATTTCTCCTTTTCAAAAAGGCTTCCACTATCGTCCGATTGTGAGGGCTTTGACAGATTGAGAAGGTAGGCGACATCAATTTGACTTTACACAAAAAGGCAACAAACCCGCAGTGTCAACGTGTTATGATATTGACTTCAGCAGTGCAGAAGGCTGCTTTGACTGAAAAGGTTTTATTTGCAGAATCAACTACTCGCAGAACGATTGTGCCTTACATAACAATTACAGCCTGTTGCTTCCCTTGATTGATTCTTTCCACTATTTCGCCGAAATACAATGCACATATGCGTTACGGCTTCTTATAAAGTAGAAAATGTAGCTTTCTTTAAGAGGAGCTACTGACGCTTGGCGCATCTCCTCGACAATGTTTTATGGACAACTACGAGACCTTAAATTATTTATGAAAAACATTTTGCTGAAAAGTGTGCTGTTTTGCTCTTTTCTGATTACAATAACATGCATACATTTTGAAGGGGGGCCGGGTGCTTGACAAATTAGCCGCGGTTTTATGAGTATGTTTGTTGGGGAACGAAATATTTATTATTCATTGTTTCAAGGTCGCGAAACTTGTGCGACTTATAATGAATGAATGCGGGAACGGGCGGCGCTATGCTGTTCTTTTATATTGGCTGAGGTACACATAATCTTTGAACATCGCTGATCAGGAATGGTCTCGGGTGTTGTGCTTGTTAAGAATTTAACCTTTCCACTTGTTTTAGAATTCCTTGTATCTATTATCAAGTGCACTAGAAAACTGCAAGCGGCAATTAAACATTTTGAATGATTAGACAAACCAATTAACAAATAGCAGAGTTGAAATGTGTGCATTGTTACCTGCACACGCGCTTTGTGTAGATGATTCAAAACTCCACCCCATCCAGTTTATGCCCGACCCTCTGTTTGGCACCCTGGACGCTAGGACGCTACCAGTTTTTGCGGCCAATACATAGCTTACATATGACGTCATTTCCGGCCATGCAAGCATTTTGTGCGCCGCGAGCGTTCGGTTCGCCGTGTTAGTTTCACACCGCACTGCAGAAGTTGTAGTTCGAAGAAGCCAGTAGTAGAAACAGCCGTCAGTACCCTGCTTAGGGATACTTGCAAGCTATGTATATGGATAGGGGCAAGCTACGCTAGTTAACACCGCAGCTAGGGCTAGTTGGTTTTTCATATTGGTACTTCACAGAGCATAAACGTCTCAGAAATACAGGCACTCACTCAATTACAGACACAGAAACATACACACAGCGCTGAACTCACAACTCTGTTTTTTGTCTTCGTTTTCTTCTACATAATATTAAAACAAAATCTGTAAATTGTTTTGTCCTCATTTTTTCTTCTCGCCACCTATTAAAACGAATTCGTAAGAGAGTCCGTGATTATCTTCTTAGGGTAAGGTAAGCCCATTTTTTTGCAGATAAGGTGAGGCATGGACTGCTCACGCATACATCGTCAAGCCTGGCAATATGCTTCGGTAATGTTTGGAGGTGGTCTAGTCGGTAGTGCATTGTAAACATATAAATAAAACAGCCCGAACGAACACAAGGACAAGTAGAAGAAGGGACAGAGACACAGCGCTGACTCACGACATACTCTCTTTTTCGTCTTCTTAAAACACATCATGTTTATTTTTATTTCTTTGTCTTCTTATGTTGATGTGTTTTAAGAAGACGAAAGTTCACACAAAGAAGACACAGCCCACAAGAATAATCAATAGCAAGGCAATCCGAACCCAGACGCATCCGGGGATCGACCGCGGGCTTAGTTGGTATTTCGGAAAAATGTGAACCCAATACACGGACAGACTCAAGGTCAATCGGTTCGGTTTGGGGGGCATGTTGGTTCGCCTTATCTGTCCTTGGTTTTGCCCACTGGTTTGGTGTGGGGTTGACGGTTGTTACTTTGCAAACGCAGAGCAGAGTGCGTTCTTCCTTTTTGTTCAGCTCCTCCTTTAAAATATATGAAACAGTAATTTGAAAGTAACTTCATTACTTTTATGCAGTTATTTTGTAATTGTAATTCATTACTTCCGTCTAGTGGTAATTTGTAATGTAATTTATTTACATTTCAGTCGTTTTTAGAAAAGTAATTAGTAATGTAATTTAATTACAATAAATTAGTAATTTGGCCACCTCTGATTATTTCTCTAGTTAGTTGGTTGTTGCTTCGGTCTTGCACGGTGCCACAGACCCGCGATCCCGGCGGTGCAGACCGAAATGTCCTGAGTTGGCTCTAGTAATATTATTGTGGTGTTCGCGAAGTCGATCGTTGAGGCACCGTCCAGTCTGGCCGATATAGCGTTTCCCACAGGAGAGAGGAATGGAGTACATGACCTTTTCTGTGCACTGGACTTAATTGGTTTTGTGCTTCTTAGTGCAGCTTTCTTATCGGCTTGAAGAAGCGTTCACTGTCTTGCAAAAGCTGGAGAACTTGTTCGGAGCTGAAAATTCCAGCTGAACATTGAATATTTTCGCTGCTTTTTCGTGCATGGGAGACGTTGTGAATATAAGGCACAACAATTATTGAACAGTAGGCCTCGTTGACATGTCTTTTGGTGGAGGCTGAGTGACTACCCGTTTATCTAGTTCAAGTACTTCCTACTAGCGTCGCCTCACTTCTGGTAGCAGATACGCTCAAAGGACAAGCGTGGGAAATCAATCCGCGAGCTCGTTAACGGTTGGTAGTATAGCTCAATAAGAAATACAGTTTAATCTTTTCATTGAGCGGTATTTGTTCTCTGGAGCTCCTTACATTTCTAAGCCTCCCCTAGCAGCAGCACCCACTTTTTTTTCTTTTGTATCTTGCCTTATTAGTGGTAAACGTTTTATGCACTCCCCCATAAACAAGTAAAAAAGTTTCTTTTTCACGATGTTTTTTTGTTTTTTTTTTAAACTTTTGTAACACGATTTAAGTTGCTGCAGGGTTTACGAATGGTGTAACAAGGGTGTAGATGAACATCAAGCACTTCGTATACCCTACAGAAATTTAAATCACCTTACAAGGGAGTACGGGCTCCTCGTTGCAGCCTGCCCTCTGACTGTGCAAAAAAGGTGTAATGGTGATAGTACCCAATGCACCCATAATCTAAACGTTTATTGCGTCGACCAATCTTTGTCATGACGACGGGCAGTGAGAGAAGCATCATGGTCAATTGGTTGGCACCGTCGCGTTGCAGTGTAAAATAAATATTAATAATATTAATAATAATAGTAATAATAATAACTTTGTGGCAGACAAAAATAAAAATACAACTGACGTTCGGGTCAGCCCAAGCCTCAGGGAATTGTCGGGTGGTACCCGACAGTCTGCAACATGAGCGCCGAAACCAAAAAAAAAGAAAAAAAAACAAATACCAATAAGAATACAAAAAAAAACATATGCACTACAAAATTACAGAAAAGTTCTTTCGCAAATACAATTTTCACGCACGCCTCGATGTCAAAGAAAATATCGCTCAGGCAAAGAATGAAATATATTAGGAACACGAAAGTTTCTACGAAAACAAACAACGCGAGTATAGCATCTTGGAATTGAAAACAATGAACTATACCTGAATGCTCTTACAGGTACATGAGGATGCAGGAATTCACAACACCCAAAAGTGCCCATGAATAACGCAATAAAAGAACAATTCATAAAACGAAGGCCATTGCACTAAAGAAAATAGATTCGCTTCAGTTGGGGTGTCTAAATTATAAGCCATGCTCTGAAGAACATTTTTTTTTCTTAAAGATAGAGTTTACCTTCGCGCGCCAAGTAAGAGAACAATGGTAAAATATAGAAATTCCATACATACAAATACTGTATACAAGACAAGAACAATTAAAAGAAAAAGTCATCCAACTGATCGGAAACAAAAGAAAAAAACGTAATTGCTTGCGACTCTTAAAACACGCAAGCGATCACCGTTTCTTTTTCTTTCTGTTTTTGTCTTAGAATTGAAAGCCTGTTGTCTAAACTACTACTATCGTGCGAAATGCTCGTTTGGAACGTTATCGTAAAATAGGATGCCAGCCATTGTCCTTTCAAAGTAAAATATAAAACCAGCGCCGATGTCATCTCCGCCCTAACAATGTCGGAAAATAACTGCGCTAAACCGCTAGAGCGATTACGACATCGGCGTTTTTTGCGTCAGTGCTCACCATGATCACTTCCCAGTTGTCTAGTAGGTTTAATTCAAGTCTTCTGATCCAAGGAACAAAGAGCACTATAGTCACTGACACAGTGAGAACGGCATGGCGTGTCTTTCGAACGCCCTGCCTCCAGCACGTGCTTCGTGCCTTCCGCCGTGATTTGGCAGCGCGCGCGCGCTCGAGGCGCACAAGACGTCATAGCGTTGTCCAAGGTTTAACGCTCGCGCTGGAGGCGGGACAACTGAAGCTCCTCTGCCATTCTCACCATCTCAGTGACGATCACTGTTCGCCGTCAGTATCGTCGCGCTATGAATACTGTAAAGCATTGGCATTAGTTTAAAATCAATAGCAATCGGGTTCAAAAAATTATTGTTAGTTGTACAAAGCCGACATATAGTTTCATCATTCATAATGCAGGTCGCCACAAAAAAACTCTATATATCAATACGCCCCAAGACTTCTTGTTTTCGGGGACGGCGATTGTGCAGCAAAACATATACCAAAATAAGTGCACCAAACCTCCCTCAAACATCCACCCGATCGTCTGGGATCTCACTGGGTACCCGATTCCCCTTGTTCTGTTTGTGGTTTCCTCTCCGACCGCCCAGTTTTGTTTGCAGTGGTCCGAGGACAGGAGGTCCCTTCAGGGAGTGTGGACGCGGGGACCGGAAACGACGCTGGACGTCGGAAGAAACTGAAGGCGACTTGGTAACGGAAATCCAGGCGTCTCAGCTTGTGTGGATCTTTTCGGCCGCTGCCCTCCACAGGGAATCACACGAGCAGGCGTCTTTTTCCGTTGTGCCGCTGCTGCAAAGGCTGGGACTCATCTGGGAACGTTGAATGTCCTCTTTTGAAGTGCTCGTGACGACCTTGAAGTTTGTCTGTAGGGTCGGAAGTGTTTCAAAGTCGAAGGGGAGCAGTGGAATAGAACATAACAATCCGCTGAAACGATGTTACCTGACTTATCTGCCTATCTAGGCCCGATATAGGAAATTTTCCGCGCCAGACCGTTCTGGTGCTGAAAATCTAAACATATTACATAGACATGGAGGCGCACTGAACGTTCGTATTTTTATTTCTGCGAATACTGACGAGAAGAGTGAGAAAGTTCTCGAGAGGCAAACAAGGAAAGATATTAAATCTAAAGAAAGAAAGTGGCCTCGGCATTTCCGCGTATCCTCGAATGAAACCGCATGAATGCTTTGTGCACTTCGGTTTCTTTTGAGTGTCGTGAGGTCAACACATATGTATTTATTGATTGCAATTGAGATGTTAAGAACCTGACAAAATATGAATAGCCAACCAGATCAAATTAGCCGGATCAAAGTTTTGAAGCGATGAAGATAATTATATTGAACTTAAACACTCGTCCCAAATGAAAATGAACCTAATTGTGTATTATTAAGATTACAACCAAAATATTTTTTAATAAATGTATGTCGTGAAAGCATATAGCAATTTTAATCAAAACATTTAACTTATACTTTAAATTATTATTTATACCTACTGTTGGCTCTGGGTGGAGAGCTGAAGAATTTGCGGGTGATACACAAGACGCAGGAGACGCAAAAATACCTTGGGATATAAAATTACAGAGATGTGATACAATGAAAATATCAACAGGAATATAATTCAATTTAAGCATAGCACAACAAAGCGCTTACTGACACTCGATATAGTAAGTACAATGTGGCAGCATCAACAATTAACAAAATATAAAATATCGGGATCAAATGCTCCAAGCAATATTCTTGAAACTCAATAAGCCATTGAAGATTCGTCATCATTTAAATCCGCCATAACGGAATATTTTTCTAATCCTTCACTTGTTTCATGTTTTTTACTGCATATTGTACCAGTGTTGATGTATTTAGTCCATGTACCCACCCCCTTTGTAATGCCCCATGAGCCCTGAGGGTATACAAAATAAATAAAAATAAATAAATAAATAAATAAAACTTTTTAACACTCTCACAGACTGGGACCGCTAGCGACCTCAAGCGCCTTCTGACAAGAGACATTGCTGCAGTGCTCCTGATTTTACAAGGTATGCAGAAATCTTTCAATCCACTGTCTACTTTTTTTTAGCTTCGTGTACCTTAATACAATTTTATTCATTATTTTTTTTTTCAACTGCTTTTTTATGCTCAGTCTGGAAGTCATTTTCGCACACCGGCGTGAGCCGTACTTTTTGTGTTTTATGAGCTAGCCAACGAATACCTAGAGATCATGACGGAGTTCATGAAGAAATACTGTGCCATTCTTTTTTTCTAGAAGTGGTCGCCGGTGTTCTATACAATTCACGCACACGTATTAACACTTTCCTTCTCCCTCCTTTCCTTCGCCTTCACTCCTCTCACTCAGCTACCCTCTCTCTGATAAAGCTTTTATTCCTGTGAACAAGGATAATTTGACAGCGTGAAGATGCTGTCCCGAAATGGCAGATTCGCACAACGAACCGAATCACGATTTTTTTTCGCGAACCGTATATGACGGGACCATTACTTCACCGACTCCTGTGATCTGCGCCTCGTCCGCGAACCCGCAAACTGAAATGGCCAAGCGCATTTTCAATCGCGGATTTTTGGCGGGCGATGGACTTAAAAAGCGTTCAGTCCGGCAACAGCACAATGTTTTCTTTGTTTTCTGTTTTTAGACAACCAAAAACAAAAATAGCGCATCATTTTGTTTTATCAGTTCGCTGGTTCGCTTTGTCGAGCGATTCTTGATGGCGCGCGAGAAAGAAGCTGTAGGAAGTTTGCCCGGATGATGCGCCACAGGTTCCGGTGGATATCACGCTACTAAGCTTATTACAGCGTTTTTTCTCACTCGGTACGTAACAGCCACACACAAAGATTCTTCTTCGCAGTAGCGCCGCGACCTGCGAAAGCGACATACAGACGTCGCTTTCGCTCTTGCACAACAGTGCCACTGCGATGTTGGCGTTTCGCGGTACTGTGGGGGCGCGAACATTTTTGGTGCGTCATACCTGTCGTCTGCACGTAGTCGTCTCCGAGTGGACGCAGTTGGCAAACGAATAATCTGCGGACGTGTCGTCACGTGATCAATCCGTCCGCGGATCAGTCCGTTTTTCTTAAAATCTTCCGTAAGCAAACAACGGTTACCCCTCTGTAGCTTCCAAAAAGGTTCAATTGAAGATTACCTGGTTGAAACCACCTAGTCTGGATTCCGGTAACAAGGTGTTGAACAAACTTTCGGCCATTTAGTCAAAGAATTTTATGCATGCGAGTATCATTTTTCTATTCTTGGGGTTTGTATCAGAATTACAATATTGCCGCGACAGTTTGTGGGAGCCAATTTCAGAACATGTTGCGATTATCGAATGTAAGGTTCATACATGTTGAAATTTATATATAAACCTTTTTTTTTAAATATTGATATCCCCAATTTCATATATGATTCATATAAATGAAACTGGATCGTTCTGTATATTGTTTACTTTCAACTCTAATAGGTTTCCGCTGTAGGGGGATGTTTCTACGCTTTATAAAAATCGTTCGAAGGTACACATTTTAATTGTCTGTGATTAGTTTATTTGTTTGATCTTTCTGTATGTCACACATATTTCCCCTTTTTATGACTGGGGACATTAACTGTTTCTTATTAATCTAATGGTTTCGATCTTTATTTCGTAATTGTATGTATATATTTTTGCTGTACTGTAATCAGTCTTCAATATTATTTGTTCTCTTGATTCAACGACTCCAGCTCACCGTAAAGCTAGTATCAATATTATGTCTCAACAAAATTAAATTTAATGTGATTCGTTTTCCGGAAATAGGAGCGCGTCTGTCCTACATTGGAACTAACAATTTGATATCTGAACCTAACATTAATCCAGCGCTCATTTTCAAATTTGCAAAAAGGGGGTGCCACAAAATCAGGTTTAGGCATTCACATAGACTATCAAAATGTTTACACCAGCAACGGGCAGCTTTATACTCGACATCTGAATTATGACTGGAATATTCAAATAGTTGCAATAACAACTATTTAATGGGATTTAATCGAGTTATTTCCATCTGAAGACAAACCAAACATTGTTAGCCTTTCCTCTATCTCATTACAAGTTAATTGAATGAATTGAATGCTTGACACTTTATTAGTCATTCGGTGGTGTGGCAGGAATGGAAAGGGAATACAAACCCAGCGTACTGCGGAATCATAATCGATCTTGCGCGAGTATGACCATTCGAGGTGTAAACGTATCCTCCAGCTCAAGTTATACACGCCATTCAGCTGCACCATAAGCTAGTGGTAAACCGAGAAAGTAAATGTAAACAACCAGTTTTCTAATAACATTGCTTGTGTCCAAACTGAACCCGGTCGTATTTTCCAAGCAGGTCCTGTCTCATTAAAAGCGACAAACCCACACAAAAGAAGGGCTTTCATGTTGACATTAGCACATGCTCTCTCCTTTCTTCTATTTCCAAATCGCAACAAGCGCGGATATTTATAGAGCCTCTTAAATTGTATATTTTTTGAAATAAAGATATTTTGGAGATATTTATTTTATTTTTCTTTGGTTTGTAGTGAGTGTCTCTATCGAACCAAAGTTATTGGTCACGTATAGTGTCGCCAGTTTATGTTGACGCAAGCTCAACTGTCAATATAACACGAATTGGAACAAACAAACAACAACAAAAAAATCGTGCTATATTTAAACTTCGCGACAGCCAATATACATATATTCTCGGAGTGAAATTAAGCAGGCGAGCTGGTTAGGAAGCATGATATTCTAAACCCTGAGACAAGGGGAAATGAAATAACGCTATTTTATTTCTCCTACTCTCAGGGTTTAGAATATGACTTATATCCATCTTGCTTTCGCAACGGTGTTGTTCGAATAAGCAGCTCCATTGATATTCTTTGTTCATTTGTTTAAAGTTTTAATGTCGCAAAACGGGAATCATGCAAGTCATCAATCGGCCATCCATGCAAAGGTATCATACAGTGATGAACATTTTTTTAAATATTTTAAGTAATGTCATTTATCGTCACAGGTTAGTGCGCTCCTTCATGTTGACTTTCTTGACTTCAAGGCTGTTAGGTTTTGTATGCGCACATTTACGTCCAACTCGGTATTATAAACACGTAGTCACATAAATACTCTAGTAAAGCGTATACTATGATTTCATGCCAAGGACCTTCCGTCTTTAAGTGGGTAAATTCTTCTTTGATGTCTGCATGTTTTTCACTTGAGGTATAATCTCCGCATGACCACTTAGTATTACATATATATATATATATATATATATATATATATATATATATATATATATATATATATATATATATATATATATATATATATATATATATATATATATATATATATATATATATATATATATATATCTAGTTGATCACCGCGCAAGAAAGTACTTTAACAAAGAAAGGGCACTACGAATCTTGGGACCCGACCAACGACTGTGTACTTATTATGTACAACCCTTGATGTTGAAGCTTTTAGGCGTATACCCAACTTTTTCATATGACACGGCACCGAACGTGGTACGCCTTGCGGCACACCACCGTAGACTTCACGCGCCCAAAGGGCTCTCATATTCGCGACTCCTTTCGTAAGAGTCTAACATCCTCAGTTCTGCATTGTCGTACTTGCAATAGAAGGCTCGAAAGCATAAATGCATGCATCATGATTTTATACTTACAAGTCATGTTTAACGTAAACTCCTAGAGCTCAAAAGATTTTTTTTTTTTAAGTTTTGTAATTTCCAGTTACACGTGTTTCTAGTTATCCTCATTTTTAACTCCAAGTTTGTGCCTAGGCAGTTGTTATAATAGCCGGAGGAAAGGCAAGACGCTACCCTAGGTACGAGTGGTACGTAGAGAAAGTAGAATTTATTCTCCTCTTTCACTACCAGCTGGTAGTGTTCCCAATCAAGAATCTAGTCAACAAGTGGCAAGAGGTAATTTCATTTCTCATCTAATTTTTTCATGGAGACAACGGTTGAACTTGTCGCAAGCTGCATCCAATCTTACTTTTTGCCACGGCAGGTGTCTTGGCATTGTTCTGAAGGAGAGTGAGCCGCTGGGTTTTGATTTGCGTAGGGAACTAGATGCAGTGTCCTATTCTGCACATCGGTGTTTCGATGATGTCCAGGTTGTCTCGCTTTAACTTGCCTTGCTTTGCTTTTGCTCTGCTGTGTATTGCGGGACCTTAATTTGATTAGTTTTCGTTTTCCTCACTTTGGTTTTGCAATGCGGTGCTTTGCTGTACCTTAAATTATTTGGCGCAGTTATATCTAACCTCCCGAATGCACTACAGGCCTACCGTATCCTAAGGGGCACTCATCGACTTTGGGCTCACTTGCGGCGGAAGACTCGAGGGAGTTATACCAAGATTTCACTTAAAAACCACGCCCGAAGTGCAGACTCGATGATAAGTGGTTGTAGCCAGGTTACGGGTTCCAGAGGAGGTGGGCTTTCGTGCCACCTTGGAAGAAAGCGGCGGTTATCACATTCTTTAAAGCAGACTCATATTTCCGGGTGCCTTAGAAGTTTAGGTAGCGGTTCTTGATTTCAGGCGCTGATTTCACTTCTGACACCAAATCTTGTCGGCGAAGGAAAGTTCCACACCACAACAGTCGCGTCATATGTTGCCTGTAGAATTACAATCCGTTTATCATTAAAATGTTTCTCATATATTTCTGGGTTAACGCAGACACTTGTGATAAAATAATGTCATCAGGTGGGAACACGCTGAATTTGCGTAACTAAAATGTATGCTGCATATGAATATTGATGTTTATGGCACATAATTACCTATGGCCTCTATGCAAAACTGGGTGTTCCTAAATGTTCTCTACCTGGGTAGATATTGCTGATAGATATAATACAAAAGTTGACGTGCGTAATCCGCTAGATTAAAACTTTTAGATGTGGGATCAATTAATCGAAGTTTCCTGCTATATAAACGCACGGCATAGTTGTCATGAGCATAAATTATATTTTTACAATTCTGAGTTTGATTTCCCATTAATTGCCGAAGAGCGAACTCCACGATGCCCGCGAGCCAATCAGAGTGATGGAGAGAAGCACGCGACAGCTCTCCGCAGAAAGAAAGCAATCCTAAGGTACATTGACACGTGCACCCCACTCCCCGACTGGCTGATAGGCCCCCTAGGGCCGTACTCTTCGCCGATTGCCAAGTTATGGTAAATAAAGTGTAAGGTTTACCACAAGTGATATGTGTCAGTTTGCTATGGACCCCTTGCGTTCTATTCGGAGAGGAGTTAGTACTTTCAATACAGGTTGGCATTTTTACAAGTATTGCATAGCTACCTCTCGAAAAGTCCGTCATATTAAGATTAGATGAACTCGAACACTAATCTTAAACGCTTGAACTACCCTTACCTTTAGTCAAGAAAAACAATTTCAAATGTAAATCTTGGCTGTCGATTACATAAAATGTTTTAATGTGGTAATAACTTTCATAAATTAATATCTTGAGTCTGATCAAGGCGCCGACATACAGACAAACCATAGGCAGAAATTGGTCCTAAACTCTGCTCACTTTTATAGACAATGCAATGACGAGAAAAAAGAGGGCAAACGATGTTAGGAAAGAATACAATAAGGTACAAAGTTAGGTTAGACTATGTAAAAAAGGTATTTAAGTGCTTGTTGGTTGATTGATCATGTGTGCGTTATCACAGTTGAAAAACCGCTGACGTGCATCTGTACCCAACTACTTTTGTAAAGTAAGTAAAGAGATTTTTGTTGTCACTTTCGTAGGCTCAGAGTGTGGAGTCAGAGATATATACATTCAAATACTCTTTCATTGCAAGGAACTTGCCAGTTTGTCCACAAACCTAACACGCCTCGATGTCGTACGATATTTTAGAAGTAATTAGACCTTTAACATAGTTGATTTTTTTATAACTTTTATTATAAGTAGATACATCAATAAAATATACTGTGTTTAAATATAGTTCCTTTTGAAACATCTATTCAACTTCTATATGACGCACCATGCTGAACACGATAATATAAAAATAAAATTGGCGCGTCAGGGTTTTATTTTCGGAGTCAGAATTCTGAATTCAGCAATCTCCATTCTTCTGAGGTTGAATTTCACATGGACGCATTCATGTGATTGAATTTTATACGTTTTTTATCAGATCTCTTAGATAAGCACATTGAGTAGAAGATTAACGTGAAGGACACACACCACAATATATGCTATGATCATCATTGGTCAAGCTATAGCGATCAATTTTAGAAGTCTGTTGTACCAGCCAATTTTTTGGTATGCAAGAGAAGAATGAAATGTCTAGAAACATGTATTCATTTGGAATGCCGAAACCATTAATGTGATCAATAAGGCACATAAATTTTGTATTTACTTCGCTCGTCGCAAAAGAAAAATTATTGAGAGAAGTATGATATTCTCTGAAATGACCCGGAAAGCGGTTCCTCCATTTTTTCAATATTTACTTCTGTCAGTCTTGTGTGTTAATACAGGACCGTGTCCGTGTTAATGTTCTTTTTCTATCAGTGCAAAGGCAAAAAGGGAGACATGTAGACTTCCACAGTCAAAGTGGCGACAAAGAGGTGGGCACCAACTCAACATTGTATCTATTTTTAGACTGCCCGCTCGGTCCTCGTCGGGCCCTCGAGACACAAATTAGGCCGGTGGTACTCCCGAGTGCACAAGTTGGCTTCTAGCGAGAATCTCGGCATACTTGTCCCCCCATTCCACAAGGAGCAGTAAGCGACTGAAGGCGATGCGAGCTTCTCCTTCTGTATCTCGCTCCATTCCCAATCGATGTGGCAGGAAAATTGAGTTATGACCAAGAGGCTCGCAAGATTCCTCCTTTTTACGCATATTCTGCACTTTGTTGGCGGATGCAGTGGTATCACGACTGTGCGTTCTATCCTGCAGTTACAACATCGAGCCATCATCCGCATTTGACTGTTGATTGTAGCATTTGTCAGGCTTGACTTCAAATCAATGCAATTGGCTAGCATAAAGCCGCGTTGTTGAATGCTGTAGTGGTAGATGTCGTCCCGTTTGTGTTTCAGAGAGCTAAAATGAATAGTTAGGAAGTACTGACATACGGTTAATGGCACAGGCTAGCTGGTGAACGATCACACTTCTGCTTATAAACCCCGAGACAAGGCAACAAACTAAGTGAAATAAAAAAAACGGGACAACACTGCGACGTTTAAAAGACGTCGCTGTGTTGTCGCACCTTATTTTAATTTATTTTTGTTAACTTGTCCCTGATTTTATAGGTATACAAATGATAGTTAAAAAAAAAGATTTCCCGACGACTTGAGAATTGTTCTCTATAACTTGTCTTCAAAGTGTATGAAACCGTTTTTATTGCGGATGGAATGAGCATGGAATGCCAATAATCTTCAAGTCGAGAGACACACAGCACAAAACAAAAGGTAATGAACGGACCACAATATTGTCGCTCTTACTTCTCGTGCCAATGTATTCCTTCATTTGTTTTATTATTTTGCTTCGAGTTTAAAAATTGTATCGCCAAATCAAATGTCGTGTGCATGTTAGCTGCTCTACAGCTCCCTGATGTAAGCTTGAAGGAAAAAAAGGTCGATGAAATATGAACCGAAATTTTCAATTATCCTTAGGAAATATCCGCGAATGCAAAGCGCGATGAAACGTAAATCAGCTCCGTAAGACTCTTTGGAAATATTGATTTTTACAATCTTCCATGAGAGACATGTCATTTAGGTTTAAAGATCCAGTCATAAGAAGTAGAAGTTTGTCACCGCGGTCTGGCTCCGGAGCGTATTTCTTTAAACATTGAAGAACATCCACACTAGTATAACTATCGCAATATTCCAAATGTTGCAGCTTTACAGATATGTGGTGCATCTATCTGAAGAGAGACACAGGTATCCGCATTAATTAGAGCCCCGCATCTCGCGGCACCGGAGAGCAAACTCGCACTGCAGAACCCAGGGGTCCTGCGTTCAATCTTCGACCCTTATGATTTAAATCTTCACTAGAGTCGTACCATCGAGCAGTCGTGTAAGAACGACTGTAGGATGCACATCAAAACTCTCCGGGTCAGCAGTCATGAACTTGCCAAAATTATTAACCTGATAAGAGAGTTACGATGTTTCAAAAGCTGACTGAATTTACTTTGTCTAAAGATGCTCATACGTACACATTCATTTAGTTTTGCCGAATTGACTGATTTTTTAACAAAGTCCTGAACTAATGCTAGTGCCTGTTTTTCAACGAAATATTTATATGATTGCTTTAGACAAAACTTCTACAACTGACATTATCCTCCTCTTGTCACTCTTTCTTAAATTAATCAAGGCAAAAACTGCTCGCCTGAATTCACTGATTTGGCAAAAATCACGTCCGCTACTATATAAGGTATCGCATGGTGTCGCCCAAGAGATATTTGCGTTCGCACATCAAATTTGGGTACACTTCGGTATTTTTAAACCGGACAACCTTTATGCCCCCCAAGGCGAGGTAAAACGTTCTTTGGCCTAAACGATTGCTCCTTATATCAATATATGTTGCTTAATTTAATTAAACAAACCCAATTGTAAACAGATCTAGGCCCTAACAGTTTTATTGAAAAAAGGTAAAGAAGTACACAAGGCAAGTGTATGAATAAGTTCACCCAGTACAGTTCTATGGCATTCTTTAGTAATAACACTGTAAGTCTTACAGTTAATCCTGCTATTAGTGGAGCCACTTACAAGGGCAGATTTATTGGTTAGCCTTGCGGGGGAGGGGGGGGGGGTTGTGAGGGCTGGTGATAGATCTGGCGTCACAAATGAATATGATGTCAGGGCCAAAGCGTTTTCCTGGTCTATTTTGTTGACCGAATAATTGACAAGAAATAAAACAATTCTTCCTTAAAAAAACTGGCAAATGTCGCTTTTTTCATAAAAATGTCGCCCTTGAAAAATATTGGAAGGTGCTCCCCCTCTTAAATCCGGTCCTGGTCTTTTAACGCCAGCTAAGAAACGACACGTGCTAGGGAACCCCACGTACACGGCTGCTGAACACGTTTCGATTCTAGTCCTTTTTCGCAAAGCTGACCTCCGGGTTCTCAAACAACCTTGAACAAAACGTTTTTTATCGTCAACGCGGGATCCTTTCTTGGGGGGGGGAGGGGGGGAACAAAGGTTCGAACAAAGCGTCGTGAGTGGCTCGGTCGAGTTTTTCCCCTCCGTGTAGCGCCCACGCTCAATGAAGCGGCGAACACGCGTCAATGCGATACGAGAAGCACGCTTTCACGGAATCTTCAAGACGACAAAGAGACAACACTTAGTCTTCAATACACGCTTCTCTCGTGCGATCAGCGTTGTTGTGGCATGTGCGTGTGGTAGGCTCCGCTGCTGGCGGTTGATGTGCATTCGACGGCAATTTGTTTATGGTTTCTGCGCTGCACAAATATATGATTTCTAGGATGACGGAGTGATATTTAATCAATCGATATGAAGCAGCGTTAGCAAAAAACACCGTTAACTTTGCCGGTAATGTCTATCAGCTTCATATAAAAGGTTACATAACGTAATCAGAATAAAACCCTAAGAATTTAATACACGGATAGAGACGTAACAATACTTTGAGTGTGCCGTAACAAACATTGGTTGGACAATGAAGTGCGTTTTCTTATATTATTGTGAGCACATGATTTATATATATATATATATATACCATTTCAGTAATTATATTCTGCGCGCTGCCATTTTTTGTTTACTAGGTTGTGAAACAAGATCATCGATCATGCGCATTAGCTCTCTTGTGCAGAACATAATACACCTTGTATAAATCCGTCAATCAATGACACGGCATTTTTCGCCTGCCAAGCGCAGAAGTTTGTTTATGTTCGTTTCTTTCCAATGCATAAAAAAATTATTCATGCACCTAGTTCTATTTTATGTTTAGACACAGCCCACGCTTCAGCAGCCGATAGCACTTACAGTGGGTGTTGGTGTGTCACGGCGTTTACGAATAAAAAAACAACAACAACATGTATGCAACATATATAAGCCTGGGAGTCCTGAAGAACCGACGAATTACAACCAGCAGGCACGTAATTGGCGTGCTTCCGTTCGCTGGGACATTAAACATCGACTAGCTCGTAATCCAGTATTGTGAAAGGAGAATAGCGGCACGTGTAACTGTGTCCGTTTTGGTAGGTGCTGTCCAGGCGCTATACTCGGCTGGGGTGATTCCTTTTGCCCGAGGAGAGAGAGCAAGCTAGCGAGATGCCAGACGCAAGCGCTGGGAACGCGAAACGAACAGCACTTAAACCCCGAACGCTTGGGCGGCAAAAACGTACACCTCGCAGCAGTTTTTTTTTGCAACCGCTGAGTATGCTGTGACGTGGCGGCCCTGCATAGGTCCAGATTACAACGTCCGTGGCTATTGGTGTGGTAACTGCCGTGCGACGTCCTCTTTCGTGCATTTTCCTGGCACGCAGTACCAGGAAAATGCGCACGCAACAAACCCGACACATTGACACAGTTCATTTCGTTACTCAGAGCCGCCATTAACAGAGCCATGGTCACAGCCCCACAACGCGGCTCTCATACAAAGCTTCAAGCTTCCCTACTCTGGTAATATGTGGTGGCTCTAGAGTGGCTGACCGGCTTTCTTTGGCGCCGGGAATCTTCTGAGCTAAAACGAATAATATTAAAATTACAATGTTTTATTACTATTTTTTTAAATATTTATATCACTGTCTTCATTGAGAAGGTATACAGTAAGAGTGGTTCATTAGAGTTAACGAGAAAAGCCTTACTTAGGGAAATACAGCAATAATCGATTCTAGACGCCTTGTTAGTATTGGCTATAATACCAGCCTTTTTTTCTTTTTGCCAAAGAAAACATGAAAATGGTGCAAGGAATGGAAAATAAAACAACATCTTTCTTGAGAAATAACTTATTAACAGCATTTCCCGAATATATAAAAACATTTAGATGAATCTGCTGATGCTTCAAGGAAAAGAACCCGACACCCAAGACGAAGCTTCATTTATCTTTCAAGCGTATCACTTGGGTTACTAAGACTGCCATTAATAATAATCTTCTCGGCGGCGATAGTTGACGGGGGATCGCATATACGAGTATATATAAAGAAACTCAAATCTTATAAGAAGGAAGGTATTATAACGTTTTTTTTTCTAGACCAAATTGTAATATACGCTACATTTTCTTCAATTTGCACGCACTTCAGTTTTAGCGGCTTCATCTCCTGCAAGATTATCTTTAAATTATAACAGAAATATGTCCGGCTTTTACGCCAGTTAGGGAGATCGATACTGTAAGTACAATAAGCCTGAAAAAAGGATATAAAAATCTAGAGGAGAAGAACCTTGCACTAGTTAAAATATACACGACATTTAAAAGGAGCTTAAATGTACGCGGATTTCTAAAATATTAAAAACAAATAAACAAACTCGATTGGGCTGACGATGGCTGGTAAGCACAAAATGTATGATAGGCCTTACACTTATGGATATTCGTGTCCAATAAACATATCAGAAATAAATTCATATAATTTTATTTTCGTATACGACGTGCGCGCGGGAAAACAAACACGTGGCTTGGAACCGCAGAGGAGCGGCTTTATTTACTGGCTTTCAAAAACCTACGGCATGAGCGTTTACTTTTTATTAAGAGATTCATCCCCTGAGCCGTTCAAAATACTCTCAGAGGTATGACATTACTGAAAAAATGCAACATGTTGAGAATATTATTTATTGCTTAGGTGGTCACCGAAAAACTCCGTACTTACAAAACGACCTGTATAAAAGGCGGAAACGCAGAGCTCAGAAGTAGTTATTGGGTGTGCTGTTGTATTCATGTTTGCTGTGCCGTGTATGTGTATGCGCTAAATCTATATGTTCAGCTGATGTTAGTGGTATGCGTAATGTATCTACATAGTGGCGTGTGTAAATAAAAGTATTTTTGTAGCACATGAATTGGGCGGTACCTAGCGCCACCTAGCCTAGTGTAACTGATACGGGGCCTCTGGTGAAGGCTCTTCCTGCTGCTTCTACCGTTTCTTACGTTCCCAATAAGCTCGCAACGTTCTGCGGCCGCCTGCTTCGTTCGGAGCCATGGCCACGATGGAAAAAAGGAAGAGGCGTCTCAACGGCGCCGCCTGGCCACGGAGCAAGTGTGTCGAAGCTTCGCTCCCATTTCTGACAAACGCAGTGAGAAAGAAAAGCATCACAGCAGCTCGAGGCACCGTCCCTATTTGCCCACAAGTTTTCAAGACCGCGAGGCACGCGACCGCGCCCGCACAGCGCAGAACCGCGCCTGCGCGCCGAGCCCCAATCAGCGCCCTGCTGGGAGACGCGCGGAGGTGTTCTCTCATGCGACAACATGCGAAAGCAAACATCCGTTCCTGGAAATGTGCGAAACACTATTTTTGGCTAAATATATCGAATCAGATATTCCTACAAATGATGCACATAAAATATTAACGCTGCGAGGTTTTTTATAAGGAAGTATCAGACCAGGGTGTCGAACCGGAACCGAATCGAACCGAAAACCGGAACCGAACCGTAATGTTTAGCCGAACCGGAACTGAACCGAACCGAAATCTTCGCTGCCATCTTGGAACTGAACCGGAACTGAAGGGGAAAAAAATATAACGGTAACCGGTTAAAAACGGTTCACGGTAATTTTTTTTTCTTTTTCTTTAGTATCACAAAATAGATATTTGAGAATAAAAAATTGGAAGCTGCATTTCTATATATTGAAAAAAATTGTCATATACAGAATTGCAGTGTGAGAGAAATTGTAGGTTCTCGTAGCGCTTTTGTTTTGACAGTATGATTAATCATGTGTCACGTAGTCACTTGACGTGCATGGTGTCAAGTATACTGACTGGAGCGCGTCTACGACTGGTGTGTTTACCGCGCCCAAAAAAGTGGTCCCTAAGTTTCCGCCTGGTGACGTCTATACAAATGTCATGCTGTCACAGTTCACGATCCTGGCGGTGTCTAAGCAGCGGTAGTTGATTTGCAAGACGCCTGTACTTCTGCAGGACGCTCTCCAGTATGGCAGTTCACGGTTTAGCTTCGGTAGCCAGAAG
Source organism: Ixodes persulcatus (assembly GCA_013358835.2). NCBI lineage: Eukaryota > Metazoa > Arthropoda > Arachnida > Ixodida > Ixodidae > Ixodes > Ixodes persulcatus. The sequence continues at coordinate 623,140 of JABSTQ010011501.1, forward strand.
TTGGAACGCCGCAGCGACAGCGACACTCGCGTTCGCTCGTGCTTTTCGTCAGCATTTTTATGACCAACCACCAGGATCGCGTCATCCGACAACCGAACGCTCCAGCTTTTGTGACGTCATTTTGGTGGACTTTGGGATTATTGTTGATGTATGGGTGAGATGCGACGCTAAACACACCAGTCGGAAACGCGCTCCAGGCACCCTGTTTTCAAGACATGCTGTCAAATAATGTCACGTCACGTGGCCCAGTGACGCTATGTGAGTCACTGCTTCAAAGTGATTTCAATTTAGAACGTCACTAGTTTTATTAGCGTTGTTGACACCGTGACGTCACATAACATTACGACTTCGCACCGCAATTCATGTTGCCCCTTACATACTCGCTTGTCATGAGCCGGAGTCGAGTGCTCAGATTCATGACAATCACCATCGCCAAAACTTCGCGCAATGGGTCGTGTTCAATTGAAGATGATAATGATCAAACTCTAACAATGGCTGAAGCTCAGCTCATTCTCTATGCTTCGCCAACCCCAGTGCATCACTATGATGAACACTGACGTGTATATAAATAGCGTCAGTTCATGTGGCCGCTTATTCTAATTGCGAGTTGGGGGCGGGGAAGACTGTTTCTTTCCTTTAGTTTTTCTGCGTCTTATAGGTATTAATATTTTTTCAAGTTATGAAATTAAGGGATTAGCTCTTAGCGGTATTTACTGAAAGTACAAAAAATGTTGCACGACCAATTTTTTACGTACGCATCATTGAGGCACCCAAACATGTTTTCGTTGCTGCTGAACTACCTCAGATAGTTGGCCCCGTGAAGCATTTACGAAATGTGACTTAATAATCCGAGGTTACATAGAACTACAACTGTGTACGGGAGGGATATCTGAAAAGAAAGATTCTAGTGGCCTCGGAGGGACGGCAGAACGTTGCCAGTTACTCTGTCTCACTGTGTAGTTCTGAAATTTTACCCCAAGCTTCTGCCACCTCCGTATTTCGTTTATTTTGGGTGCAAAATAAAAGCAATGGAGAATTACCGTAATCAAGTAGAACAAATATAAGTGTCGAATTAACACCCCGAAACGGAGTAGGGCCCTCAGGAAGAAACAGTATTCTCTGAAGGAGCAACAAAAAAAAAGAGGAAAAAAAGGGTGGGGGGGGGGGGGGGCTACTTTTACAAACGTACTGTGCAGCAAAGGGTCCTCTGCTCCGCATTTTCGGTACAGACAAGAAAGTGTGGCCCTGGAAATAACTATGTTTGCATAAAATACTCTGGCCAGAAAGCGCGTTTTCGTGGCGCCAGACGCTCGCGCCGTTCCTCACAAGTCACGACGCTGCACCAAGCAAGAACAATTTGTGTCTCAGATACATGGCTTGCACTGAAAGTGGACCTTCTGCAGCGTGCATTTTTCATTACCTGATTTAATTTTCTCGCCAAGAACAGATCGCAATAGACCCTTCCGGAAAATCTCTGGAGACCTCGCGGCAGTGGGAATTGTGGGGCTACTCAGATATACGCTCGCGCCGGCTCGAACGCTTCGTATATTCTGGTAGCGACGTGATCACTCTCTCTTATCATTAACGCGCAAAAATAAAGCAAACGAAAACAAGATTAGGTCATTGCATTCTCCGTTTTGATTTCCTTCTGCCTACACTGTGTTCTAAAACCACAGAAAGTTAATCAACGTCAACTTCGTTCGGCGGGAGAAGGGGGGGGGCGGGGGGGGGGGGGGGGGGGGCTGGGATGTCCATGGCTTGGGGTGCGGAAAGGGGGAGGGGGGGTGAGAATGCATGTGTATATTTTATGGTCGGCTATTTCGGGGGGGGGGGGGGGAGGCTGGAGCAGCATGAGCCGCCCCCCCCCCCCCTCCTGGCTACGCCCCTGGGTGGGGCGCAACGTAATTCCGGAAAGGTCTATTACCACCATCATATAGCGCGATGACGTCACGTGCAAACCATACTATACAGTTCAGTTTCCTGGTAAAATGCGATTTTCGCAACACTAGGAAAAGTAGCTGCCGAAATCGTAAATTTGCGCACCATAAATAGCTGTCTCGCGATGATATATAGCAGCCAAATAAAATGCTAAAACATATGACTGAAAGCACAAAGTTGTAAAGTGAGTGCCATTAACAAGTGCACATCAAACCGAATGTCTCTAGCTTCCGCACAGTATAAACATCGCATGCTATAGTAGCTCGGAACGCCGATAGGGAGTCGAAACAAAAATGGCACCGCCCGTCGGTGCCAAGCACATTGAGTGATCCGTTTTTTTTTTTATTTGAAGGGAAGAAATGCGAAGAATATTCATTCCAATCTAGGAGCGTTGTTCGGGGACAACAGCCCAGTTTATGACACTTTGGTTAAATGGCGCAGACGCTTCCAAAGTGGCCAAATAAGAGAAAAGCATTTCAAGGACGGCGACCAAGTGATTGCTGAAGTGGAGCGATTCCTGAACCCTCAAAACCAGGAGTTCTACAACAATGGCCTCCGGCATGTGGTGAATCGCTAGAAAAAGTGGGTAACTTTTGGTGACGAATATGTAGAGAAAGTCTCAACTCCTGCTCGAGTTTGATTGCTGAATCTCTATTCCTTCGTGACAATGATACGAACTTTATGAACGCCCCTCGTACGGTTGAAATTCGAATTTTGCAAGTCGTGTGAAATATGTCTGTTCTTATGGCCACACCCTGTATATAGTAAAACGTATTTTGTAAAGTATATTTCTTGATATATATGGCGGCAAGATGCCCATTCCATGATTTTATGCACTGCAATTAAATCCCTAGTTCAGAACACAACTATGAATTAACTTTTAATACTTCGATTCAAAGTTGTATCAATCACGGGTATTTTAGGTGACCTACCAGACTTCGTGACTGCCTTGCGATTAAGTTAAAATATATACGACTGCGGTAAACAAATAGATGCTCAGTCGTATAAAAACGACGTCTGTTAAGTTCGTCTAGATTTTATTTACTGTTGAGTGAAAAAAATAACACAATTTCCTATTTTTGGTACCTGAAAATAAAAGTGAATTGTACGAACGATAAACAACTATATAGTGCCTCGTTTCATGGCGGAAATAGTGCCTATTGCCGAAGAACCGCGGAAAATAAATTCTCAATTTAGCGGCTCAAACCGGTTCAACCGGTTCGAACCGGTTTGAACCGTTATTTTTGCTCCACAGAGCTCAACCAGAACTGAACCGAAAGCCGTGAACCCGAACCCGAACCGAACCGATAAAAATTTCGGTTCGACACTCTGTACCAGACACACATGATCTATTAAGTGTCAGATTTAATCAAGCCTGTTTAGAGTCCTATGTGCTCGAAAAAGAGTATAGTCGACCAGCTTTTTATCATGTTGTTCCCTGACCCGCTATATTCTTTATGCGCCACACAGTTGTCAAATAGACTTGATGAGGAGAGTTAAGCGCAAGGTGATACCACCTAAATGCAAGACATTATTCTTGCTTGAATCCCGAGTTATTGAAGAACTGTGGTCAATGAACTGCAAACTCTGTGGGACAACTGAAACATTTACGAGTGGTTTTGTATTCTGCGCTTAAGAAGTATTTTCTGGAATTCTCTTAAAATGAACGATAAAGAACAATTTCGAAATCGATAAAAAAAAAAAAAAAAAAGATTTCTATCCAGATAACTTCAGTTTTTGGACCTTATATATAGAGTTGTTTGTATACAGGGAGTTCCCGACAAAACAAAACAGCGTTTTTCGGCACGGGAAATGAACTATGCATGACAGATTGCTCAAACTCCGCGGGAATGTGACACTAGCGGTTGGAATAGAAAGCGAAAGTTTAAAGAGCATGACGTTACCTTAATGAATAGAGAATTGAGAAACACAAACTTTTTCTATAAGCCGACGTCCACCTAAGCCTACTTTCGGCAAAATAAAACATGACATTGTGGGCACCTGTAGCATCTATTTCAGTTAAACCGACTTGTCAGCAAGAAAGAAATCAATGGTTTCTTTCTGCTGACAAGTGATATTGACTGATATATATGCCACGAGCGTTCACAATATAATCTCTTGTTTTGAAAATATTAGGCTTGGGTGGACGACGTCTCAAAATGATTGTGTTTCTTTTTTATTACATTTTAATGCAGGCAACGTCATATTCTCAAACCTTAGCGTTGTATCCCAACCGCTATCTTCACATTTTCACGGAGTTCGAGCTTTCTGCAATGCATAGTTCATTTATACGGGGCGAAAAACACGGTTCACTTTTTTCCGGAACTTTCTTTTGTTACAGTAATATGGTTTTACAGTCTTTTCAAAATCAGGAAGATCAGTTCCAAAGAGGGGGTAGCCAAGCCTTCCTGGGTGAATTTCAAGAACATTGCGATTACAGTAGAAGAAACACATGCTTAGTATTTGTGAAATAAAGAGTGGAAGGAAGTGGTTAAAAGTTGAAGTCACCCGACATATATGTTACGTGTAAGTTCTGTAGTACAAACCCGAAATGGTTCGTTTATTGTAATGAGCGTATAAAGAGCAGTCAGAGCATAGTTGCTTTTGTCTTGTATTACTCCCGGTCTGTTTCTGACAACATAATCCTTTATGTAGTAACTCTGTATAATGATGTCTTTTGACTATGTCATATGTAGTCTCCTGCATTATGAAAGAACCACTGGGAGCGCATGGTCGAGACGGCAGCGGGCGGGGGTGCTATACGCACTCCGGGCGAATGCATTTTGCCTCGAGGGGAGGACACTCACACGGCGCTCAACCGAGCCTGAAAGCGCTTTAAGTTTCGGGTTGCGGCTTTGCGTAAGTGCGCGCTTCATCGGTGTCATTCTCATAGATATGGGCGCGAAGGCCCGAAACAAGCATTGTCATCACTTTTTTTTGTGAGTTCTTTTTGGTGTAAAACGTCAAACGAGACATTGCCAAATAAAAAAAAAACATATTGATGTTATACCGGAGTTTTATAATTAAAAGATCAAATCCGTTAAAGAGCGCATTCGTTCAATTGAAGGATGGCCAGGATTACGCATTTCAACAGAGCCAGAGTTTTCGCCGGCTCAGGCCGGTCTTTTTCCGAGAGCAATCCGAAATTAAATCTGGCCACTTCGATAACCCTTATCACCTAACTGTTTATCATCTGTACATGCTAATGGAGGTCTCTTTATGGCGGGTAAATGAATAATAACCGATGCAGAGCTTGAGTATTCCAGACGTTAGTTCGCTGTATTGTTGTTCGATGTCGCCGTGACGAAACTACAATCTTCTATGGCTACGCAATTCAGGATGTCATTTAAATCCTTCGAACGCTCGACTTCTGTACGCCCCAGAGAGTTCATGACAATCAAATATGGTAAAGTTTATCAAGATTTTAATCATAACTCAATTAACCGCCTCGTAAAACAATGGTAGTTTCTTGACACCACTGAAATTGAAACAAATAGAGATATAACTGTTCAGCGGAGAGCGCGACAACTTTCGTACGTCTGTCATTGGTGAAAAGTTATTCAATTTAAGCCGCCATTAGCATACGACAAACTAAACCAATATTTGAGCCTCCAGGTGGCACTGAATTTGTGAAAGGGTCTATTATGGCTTTAGTAGGACCAGGGCTGGGCGGTATCGCAATACAAATGCATCGCGATAGTATCTTAGATATACTATCGAGGACAGTCTAAAAAAAGGTATCACCGTACACCCTTTTGTCCCATATAATGCACCCCAAAACCTCGGTTCGACGTTCAGCGCACTGAAGTCGAACAGACGGCCCCAAGCTTTACGATGGGCTTGATAACTGCGTGATATAGCTTATTAAACAGCTAAGGTACGTATCAAAGACTGCAGAAAGAAAACACTGAGGTTTTGCAGTAGAACCAAAAAAATTCCGATTATTTTTTTTTTGTAGTCACTAACACTACATTAGCTATATTACTAAGGTGTACCACACGGCTATCAAGCCACTCGTGAAAGTTGGCCTCGTCGGTTCGACGTCAGTGCGCTGTACGTCGAACAGAAGTTTTGGGGTGTCTTATATATGACAAAGGGTGCAAGAATATACCCTTTCTTTCTGAGAGTCTGTATCTCTGTATCGAGATACAAGTGAAAAATGTATTTGTATCTCAGTAGTGAAATACATTTAGAATGCATCGCCTGTACGGCGATATTTTGCCAGACCTAGTTATCTCGTTACAACCGTTGCCCTTTTTAAGATAAAATTAAAGGATAAAAACATCTGTTGGCGCAAGTTGCTTTGGAATTTATAATATGAACCCGCCTTATAACATAACTCATCTCAGTCACCGACATTAAAAAAAAAGAACACTGTGGTTTAAAGAATGTTACTTGCAAGAATATCAAAATTAGCTCCTCTCACAAAGACTTCCACTCTTTCCAATCTAGCAGAGCGAACTCTTTGAAAGAGTTGAGTGGAACAAAATGCTGCCATGTTCCCCAATCTCCCTACCCTATGGAGGACCCAGAAGGTTATGAGATGTCAGTTTGAGATGCGCCCTCACGGCAAAACAGAATTCATTTTGGGCAGACGCGTTTTGTCAAGCATGGTACGCAGTCTTAACCGTTCTGCAACTATGTGACTCAACAGGGGTGACATGTTTGTTTAGAGGAATTAATGATAAATAAAGAGTTCGAGGTAAGGGGTAGGGCATAAAATGAAGAAAAAAGAAGGGCACAAACATAAATTACAATTCGCATTCGCCACGAACTACAGCCTCCCCACGTAGCACCATTTGGGAACAAATGCATTTCTATAAGTATTAGTATCTGTAATCCGGAGTACTTTTTTGCCGTTTTCGCAGAAGTATATCTCAGGGGTATCCCGTCGCATAAAAAATAAATGCATCTCAGGATCGGTATTTGGGCCTTAAAACATATGTATATCAGTAAATGTATTACCGAATACTTTTTGGGGTATCTCTGCCCAGCCCTGATAGCACATAGCCGTGGCTTGAGTTCCTGTATAGGCTCCCTACGGGAGTCAGAGTTTCGCGTCTGTTTTCCACGTGCCACCGCGCCGCTTTTCGCCGAGATCCAATCACGGGAAGACCCGGAGCAAATGCCATGCAGGAAAGTCGACGTTGCACGCGCCCCGGCGTACGTTCCGCTGCTTTTGAGTGCGCCTCGCGCCTCCAACGCGCTGTGCCGCTATTTGCCGAAATCGGCCACGTGAGGAGCAGGATCAACATGCCGTGCAGGAAAGATGGCGCTACGGGGATGAACGCGCCACTCTGGCTCCCGTATAGGAGCCTATACAGGAACTCTAGCTCTGGCATGACGCTGAAGAACTGCCCTCCGCTGCGAAACTGAAACCAGAACCTTGTAAGCGCGCGTTGCACTTTAGCTGAGCCCCGAGTAAGTCCTTCACTAGAGGCAGAATGAAATCTCCCGGAGCGCGCGCAGCGCCCTACCAGCCACCCTCTCGGCCACGCGATCACAGTGGGCTTTTTAAATCGCAGGACACAGTACATACTAAACCAACGTGTATATAAATGTAAATAAAGGTTTTCTGGAAAAACATTATTTTGATAGTTCAGTCGGTAAAACACTTGGGTCGCAATCTTAAGTTGGTAAGTTCACATCCTGCCGGAGGATTCCTTTTTTTTTTTCGAGTTTTTTTTATATGGTTCTATAGTATCACTCCGGTAGACGTAACGTTTTTCGGGGTCAATGTTTCGTTATAAAGAAAGGTTGCGAGTCTAACATTTTACATTTTTATCGAATTCGGGTAATAAAACACGTTCTCTGTTAAGAAAAACGGGCTGCGCTTCTGCGATGCTTCGCTGCAAACTACGGTCTTTTGTAAAGTCCATATTTGGCTGATTAAGTTATCGTTGAAGAACCAGTCCGCCTTGCTTTTCGTTTTCTAGGCAAACGGTGTTTTTGTTCTGTTTTTTCGGCGTTTCCTTGGCACGGCGAACACACTAGGTCTCAGTGGACCGCTGCGTCTGTTCAGCGATTCAGCGATATGTTCTTCAGTTCACTACTTTTTATTTCGAGACATTATGAAGAGGACCAGAGAAGTTCCAGCAAACGTAATATTCTATCATAGGATGAATGAACGAATCGATGGTAGTAAGTGTTGGCGACGAAATGTTTTGTTGGTGTCACCTCGTGGGCGCCCTCCTGTGACGGAGCTGGTAGGATACGAGCAGACGACGCCCTATGTCAAAGCACGGAGTGGCTATATTAGTTCGCATCTGTGCCAATTAAAAACGGTTTATTTATTGAACAAACGTGTATGACGTTTTTTGTGTGAATGATCTTTCAAGTGAATGACAATGCCTGTAATTTGTTTTTTATATTAAAAAAAAAACTTTCAAATGTTCAAGAACAAGCCTGGAGCTTCACATTACAGCTTGCGCGGCGTGCGTCGGAGCTATTCACAGCCTTACTGATTATTCCTTTTTTTTTCCGAATCTGTGGAGACTGCTGTTGAAAAAGGCTTTTCATTCACCAGAGTAAATGACGAGCTGTCTTGTTAGCACTCCACGCGTGCACAGTTGTGTTGCGATGCGCCGCACACTTGTTTTAGCTACATTGAGCTTGCGGATACCGACGCTTTTGTGACTCGCCAATTGCTGATGAGCAAACGCTCGTCAGCAACGGACGCTTAGCTCCTCTCGCATGGTCTACATGGCAAAAAATGAATGTCACTTCACGACTTCGGCTGAAAAAATCGAGAAAGTTTAATGAATTCTTAAATTATCGGACATGGCTCGGCAAATTCAGGCGATTGATTAGTTTGTTCTATTCAATTTTTACTGAGAATTGTTTACAATTTTAAAATCGCTCGCTGAGAAGTGCATCACGCATCGTGCGCATTTAGGTCCGCAAAATTCAACGTACAAGCGGTACTAATTCATAAAAGGTGTAAACCTCTATTTTTGGGACGCTGAAGTGCCACCGACTTACTAGATTTAAAGCGCCGTTCATATGCATGGAACCGAGTAGTAAGGAGAGAGACAAGACCGGTTTTTAAGTTTCTTGTGACGGCATAATACCTGCACCGTAGCAGCGCATCCAGTCCTCCGTCTTTGAAAGAGGTTTAAAAACTGGTTTAGTCCTCTCTCTCGGTCTTACTCAGTTCCAAGTGTGTGAACGGCGCTTAAGACATCGATCGCGAGGGGTGTCTCGCACGTTTCGCTTCGACCGGATTTTATTTAATGGACTACGGAAGGCCAACCACCGCTTCTTGCTGCCAGGTATTTCGAGGAAATGTTTGCTTACTGGTTTAGAAAATTTAAAAAAAGCAATCACCTTGGAACTAATAAGGGAGCATCACTCACTAAACTCATTGGAACCAACAGGATACATGCACTAACGTTCACAGAGGTGTTCACTACGCACGCGAGAGGTTCTCGAATTTCGCTTTTCTATTTTGGATTTGATGAGACATTCGTTTCTCAGTTTGATTTTTTCGGAATAAAAAATACACCCTATTCGCCGTGGTTGACGCTGTAGTGGGGTAAGCACTGGATATTCTATTTCCGTCCAGCTTTTTGTACTGGCGTAGAGAACAGGCCACCACCATTCCAGCGCATCGACACCTCAGCACCGAAAGTGTTTGTAAGTGGGACTACGCGTTTCAAGCTTTGGTAAAATGTCCTACGGCCAATATGGTTTCGCCAAATAAACAAAACGCGTGAAACAGGCTTTGCCGCGCGTTACCCAAACAGCGCATGAAGCGAGCTGACCAACCGAAGGATACAAGATCTGCGCGGCCTGTCCCAGTCTCACATACAGTGACGTCACAAACGATGACGATGGCAGCTAAAGAAGCGCCCTGCAGTTCGCGCACACCGCCAATGTCCTTTGTACCGAGTGGTAGCTAGCACCACTTAGCCTGAGAAACATTTGCACTCCTCCACTTGAAGTTTTGACATACATTCCGTCTTTTCTTATATCATCTAATCTACCGATCGTCTGTGTTATCAGGCTTCGCAAGAACTTCTCAACCAGTCATCCAACATAATTTTTGTAATTGTAATATGTCGTTCATTTGTTGTTCATCTTCTCTAAAGAGCCCGGCACTACTGCTCAATCAGTAACACCTTCAGGAATGACAAGACAAAGCCCCGTGCATTTCAAAACTAGATGTACTCCCTATCACTCTGGCACACGGAACATATGTGTTCTATCTCGTAAAAGTGAGCCCTGCATTTCTTTTTTCTTAGAGGACATGGCGAGGTGAAACCTTTTTTTTTAATATTGTTTACGATACTTGAATAAATTTTTAATGATTTATAGTGCTTGATCTCGTTTTTTATGAGTCTGATGTTAGTTTTGATATAGCTTGTTTTTATCCCCTGGATGCAATACACATGCAGAAACATATTTGTTCTTGCGCACACGTGGGGTATCGCATCACACATAAAAGAGCCTAGAAAAATAGGCTGATTCGCCATATTTAAATAACTAAATGCAATGAACAACAAACGTAATGTGTGCGAGGCTTATAGGGTTTTTAAAAAAACGAAAATCGCAAAAACGACTTTTTAAAAGGGCTAACTAAGGTTTCCTAAATGTTTTGTAAATAAAAACATACATTCTATCCAAACCTTCATGGTTGCATTCAACACATTTTAATATTATGCACGCCAAATTTATTTATGACAGGACAATATTAAAAACGAAAAAATTGCGTCCGCACTTGCGAAGAGGCTTTATAATTAAATGAAAAGAAAAACGTGTTCGAGAGTTACCATATATAAGTAGCGACAATCTTTTGCGGCAGGAAAAAATAATATTTTATAATAATTTTTTTGTCAAAAATTGAAGCAACACAAGATGGTTAGGACGAAGAGATGTCTAAGCCTACTTCTTAACAAAAAAAAAATGTGACGGCGGGCGACGTTACAATTTGAAGAACCACGCACGGTAAAGAGGCTCAATTTTATGCGGTTTTGGGGTGCCGGGGAGTCTTTATATGCGCATTTTAAGGTTTTCGCGTTCATAACCGGCATCTATTATTTTTATTATATATAACATATTGAATTTTACAGATAATAAAGCACCGTAAAACCCCAAGTCATATATTTTCTTCACAATTTGCCGTTTTTTAACCTGCATCTCCCTTAACACTACCGTTTTCGCCTCAAACTGTAAAAAAGCTTTCCCGTTAAATATCTAACACTCGTTCCATTCTTATGTCCTGTTTTTGTGACACGTACACAGCTAAAGCTGATTTACCTTGCATGCTTCCCTCCACATCCCCCATTTTCCTTCCTCCTCTCTTTACCCGTTTTTTTTTTTTTTTTTTTACACCGCACTACTGTGTTCACCCCCATCACTAGTGTGTGAGCATTTAATTCCAGCTTTTGGGTATGGTTCGTTTATTTTGTGTTTAAGCTTTTCATGCATAATTGCTTGTATATTCTCCGTACGAACCGCATATCTCCTATTTCAGTTAACTGTTGCTTAAGTTTCAATTTTTTAGTTACCCTTCCTTTTTCAAAGGACCACCAACTCATGTCTCCCTGCACCGCCTTATTTGGTGTATTCCTATACGCAGTTCCACCTTCCCACGCTCCTTTCTTGAATTTGCAAACCTGATTGAGCTTCTGACTTCATATACATTACCCTATTTTTCGAAAGATGGTCCAGGAACCATCACCCGTTTTCAGACAGCCCCGAACACTGCATCTAAAACCGCAAGAACGACGCGTTACCAGTGTGCTTCCAGGCTGGCAGAGGGCAGTTTGGAAAACCAAATCTTTCATGACATTAACCGAACAGATCGTTCAATAAAACCCACAATTGTAGAGCCACCTTGAACATCATAAACCATATATAAAAAATTAGTACAAAATTATGTCGGAAAGAGGGAAAACTGAGAAGATAAAATTAGACGTGCATTACAGGACCACAGGGGAAATTAATTATGATGAATATGATGATATATAAAGAACACAGAGATGCATCTCAAATTCAAGATTAGTTCAGGTTAAAACCATTTCCTCAAATACAACACTAAGAGCAGCGTAGTCAACTTTCAGGGCCGGGGTTTTTCTATCTCACATAATGATTTTAATGTTACACTCAGTCAACACCCAGGGGGTCTTTATCGTGTCTCTCATTTAAACCACTAATTTCTACAAGAATAAATCTATCTTCATCCGAAGCAGCGCAACTTGCGCCACGAGTGGCGCTGTATTTCGGGTTGAAGTCAATATATTCTTGCGTAAACCTTCCCAACCCCTAAGAATTTCCCTAAAATCATTACGTCAAGCATTAATTTCTGTTGCGTCATTGTAGTGGAAAGCTTTATGTAGAACCGATCTAATGAAAAGGACTTCCGTCCTGTTTTAGCACAACGTTGCCTCCAAACAAACGCCTGTTCTCACATGCGCTTGTCTTTTTGCCGTATTTCCAAGCACACACATAATACAGGAGCAAATTTAGTGAACATCAAATTTAGATAAATGTAGGCATCATTACTATCGAGAAAAGTACTTACAGGGCAAGTTGGCCATAAAGGCGGCTTGCAGGACATACGCAGATGCTCCGAAGATACTTGGAAATGTCTGGGGAAACACACCACTTTTCTTGCTAAGATATTTGATTGAAGTGTAGTTTTACTTAATGTACCGATGTAGTGTTTTAGCCATGGAAGTCGATTTGTTTCTTTAAGGCTGGAGTTCTTCACGTTCGCATGACTAGACGATTCAAAAGGTGAAATCTTAAGAGTAGCCTATTTGCGTCAGAATTGGTTGAAAACATTTATAGACACACGTGAACTAGTAACCCAATTTACAAGCCACAATGAAGTTTTTTTGTTTTGTTTTTTCGCGATCCTAATGAATTTTGAAATTTGGTCCGATCGAGGCAGAGAGGCTCTGCTGGCAACGCTGAAAGCGTAACTCTATAACATCTTGTAACTTGTTCCCGACGAGTTACAAGAAGTTTGATTGTGTGGAAAAAATGCTAGGAAATCTCGCGCTAGTAAACAAAAAAAAAAAACGCTCAAGATATGCGTTTATATTGTATACATGCTCGGCCTGCAACTTATATAACATGCCACATATAACTTTCACGCCAAGCGGACAGTCGAAAAACACAGTACGTTGAGCGTTTATATTTTCGCATATCCTTCATTGTTACATCATCTATAGCTATTTCGAATTTAGAGATCAGAGCGAGCATGCCGGGAACAGCATGCTTGGGTAGTCTGAAAATATGTCAAGATTGTGTAGCTTAACAACTAATACTATTTTAACAAAAAATAAAATTGTCACTCCTAAAAAAAAAAGTAGCAGTCTAAAAAAATCTAATATTTTTCTGTTTGAGCGGTGGATTTAAATACGCACACACAAAACAAAATATGTGAGTCCTTATAGTTACTTAATGCGTTCCACAAGCATACCTTTCAGCTATGTTCGTTTACGCTTGTCTCATACCCATAGTTCCACCCTCAAAAGGAAATAAATGGACGGGTGGTTTTCATTGAGATCACTGCAATAGTATTATATTATTTCTTGGCAAAAGCTCACAGCCTTTTGTTTTCTTTTCATTGGGCCGGCACACTTTCAAGCTTCGTCGAGTCAAATACAACATCCTGCCTTTTCTAGGCGGCATCACGCGCAGTTTCCGCTGGATGTCGCTCTTGCGTCTCCTATAACGCTGCCAACGATGCCAACGCAAACAAATAAGAGCGTTGGCAAATCGTAATATAGCCCCTCAGAAAAAAAAAAAAAACGAAACCCTTACGACGACAGTCGGGGACAGAGACGGTTTCGTCCCGGGCGATAAGCGAGCATCCGACCGGAAGTGACCCATCGCGTCTTCCTCTCCACGGCACATCATCGTGCGTGGTGACTGATGCGGGACCTGCATTTCAGTTTCTTTTCGTCGCCGCCGGGGAAGTAACATTCCGAGTCTAGAGTTACAGAGCTTGTCACCGCCGGGCATCGTTTGTAGCCACCACTTGATTACCTATATTATTGCTCTTTCAGCATTGAACGCCTTCCCTTTGGGAATGCTGAAAAAAGAAAAAAGTGCATCTGAGAAGTTTGTACGACTAGTCCTGGAGAACGTGTCTCCAATCGCACAGGCCCTAAGCGGTCTAGTCTGTTTTACTGATTCTTGACAGTTCGCACTACCTTCCTTTTTTTTTGCGTCTGGCTTCAAATATTCTGTCGAGATTCGGAAATAGTTCTCGTCAAGTTCGCAACGCAAGTTCGCAACGCAAGGATTCTCCGAGGAAGGAACCATTTTAACTCTTCCTCGTCATTCTGACAAACCCGGACAGCGCAGACTGTGCCGTACGTGCAATCTGCGTTCATTACGATTTGTTGCGCTTGTCGTCGGGACATCTGGGTTGTTTCGGATACGTTTCGCGCACGACACACTCATATGCTTCCCGTATTGAGTATACATGTCTACACTCCCTTAAAATGCCTGGGCGTCTGCTTACCCGCAAAAGCTCGAAGATCCAATGTCTGCGAACTACGAAATCAGCTCAGCGAATGATGAGGCGGAACATTTGTTCAGACCTCAAAATTAAGTCTACGCTGGGGCATTACGCAATGCAAGCATCACGCTTTGCATTGCGTAATGCAACAGTGCAGACTTCTTTTTTATGTCTAAACAAATGTCCCGCCTTATCACTCGCTGTGCTGATTTCTTAGATCGAGGAGGTTGGCCCTTTGAGTGTTTTGCGGGTAAGTAGAGGCGCAGGCGTTTTCTAGAGGGCAAAAGTGAAATGTGCAAGGAGTAACGAGCTCGCAGGGGTGGAGGTACCTCATAGGCATTTAATGTCATCTAGGTTATCCTAGCACGGGCCGCTGGCATAGGCGCCTGGGATGCCGGAGTGCAGGATGTGAGGGCGCTGCGCTAGTTTTGCCTTATATGGGACGTGACGTCACGCGTTGCCTTATATGGTAGATGACGTAAGATCGCGCGACACTTCGCCTGACTCGAAGGGTGTCTCAAGTTACGGTTGGAGGCGTCATCTGTGTCACGAGATGAGTTAGTGCGAGGAGATGAGGTTCACCTCGCCCGCACTGTGCTAAGTTGGGATGAAATCGGCCGTTGGCCGCCATTTTCTCATTGAAATGTTCAGAAAATCACTCATAACATTTGAATAAGGTATCGGATCAAACTGAAACTTTGGCATCTGGTTGTGACCTCTAGTGCTACCTTTGGGCGGAGAACGAGCGTTCGGCGATGCCTATAATTTTCTTTTTTTGTGACACTTTGTATTTTATGGACACAAAGAGTGCAGTTCGCCGACACCAAAGAGTACGGAAGCTTGCAAGGGCCCGACTGCTGTGTCCGCTGTGGTTCGTTCTTCGGAAAGCCAAGAAGTCAAATCTTCTGAGGTCGCCTTTTCACATAGCACCCCCGCCGGTACAGAGCAGCTTCAGCAATCTGCACCAAACAAGGCCCGCGTTGTGCAGCGAGGCAGGGATGATTTTAGTGCTCCTGACTAGATGGACACCACTGCCTTCGACGTCAACGCGCCCAAGGGAAGCCACGAGGCCAAGAGGAGGCAGGCCGCTCTGCCGGACGCCAGCGTGAGTAAGCATATAACTACTTCGAAGCATTCGGCGCGACAGATTCAGGAACCACCCCCTCCTCGCAGCAGATTGGACGGTGGTTTTCGCCTTGCTACTCTAAATGTTAGAGGCTTTAGTTCAAGGAAGAATCACTATCAATTGCAGAGGTTCCTTAATGATAGGAACATCCCTTTTTTGGTGATTCAGCAAACTAAATTGTCCGCTGAAGAACAGGTGTAGCGAGCATTGCCTTTATTTTTAAATATGTACGAAGTTTGTGTAAGCCACGCGGTCGGGTATTCAGAGAGGGTGTTTTCAACTAATTAAAAGGTCTGTCAGCTATTCCAATTAGCGATAATAAGCGATCTTTACGGTAGACTTGTTATGTGCGACTTCATCGCATCAGGATTAAAGTAGAGAGAGGTATGCATTTACGCTCCAAATAATTTCGACGATAGAGTTATGTTCTTCAATAATTTACGCTCCCACGCACTTTGCGATCGAAAAGTATTTATTCTTTGCAGTTTTATTTTTTGGAAATAAGTACGACCGACTTCATAACATGACACATCTCGCCAAAAGCGAGCATTTATTACTAGACGTAATTGAAGAGCTCGATTTGATTGATGTGGCGGGCTGTGAGTTACACAGAAGCAGTATTTATTTTACTTAGTGGCAACAACCTTCACCCTTTTGGTTAGATAGGGCTTATTGTTCTTTAGAGCTCAAAAAGAAACTGAGTAGTTACGCCGTCGAACCGGTATACTTCTCAGATCACTGCATGATCGCTTTAACAATTGGCCATATTTGTCCAAAATCAAAGTACATCGACTGGAAGCTACGGAAGCTTTATTCTCAGCTAGCTAAAGACAAAACTCTTATTCTTTTGAATCTGAACCAGCAGTATTGTATGCTTTGGGAGCGTTTCAAGGAAGACGTAAAACAAGTCGCAATCGAAAATGTCACCGTTATTAGTTTCCCCCGTAAGCATAAAACAAAAGCTAAACAGCAGAATGATCTGCGTCTTTTGCACTATCTCCAATACACAAATCCAGGACAAAGGGCAAAAAATATGCTACGTCAAGGCTTAACTTGATAGTCCATCAAGAGCTCTACCAGTGCGCGGTCTTGCACTCTCGAGCGGAGCGCTTCCTCCTCGGGAAGTAGCTAACAAAGAAATCAATGGCAGATGAGGAACCCACGCCATGACAAAGTACATTTTAGACCTACAACATAGGAATTGGGTTGTCACCGATACGCAGGAGATAGAGCATGTGTTCGTTGAAGATTACCGCACACGCACACTCTTCGAAGAAAGGATTGACGTCCACGACAGGGAACGCCTCTCGGGGCTGATAGAGCCGATCCCGCGATTAAGCGAACACCAGATAAATAATCTAGAAGGCGTCATCAGTCTAACAGAAATAGAAAATGTCAATGACGCACTTCCTAACGGGAAAGAGCCTGGCTTTGACGGTGTTATTTTTGAGCCCTATAAAGTGCGTAAATATGCAGATGGCCCTATTTTGCAAGGACGTTTCTTGAGAGGCGTACGATTTAAATGACCTGCCACCCTTTTATCCTCGGTGGCACACTGTCTTAATTTTAAAAAGTAAAAACCAGTACCAACTTCGCCATGTCGGTGGACACCGTTCCATTATTCTGTATAATAGGGATTATAAAATATTTGCCAAGATATTGACACTTAGGTTACAAAAGGTCATCACCAACCTAGTCGAAGAGAACCAAAAATATGGGATCAGGGGAAGAGCTTACAGATCGACATTCACGTGGCTCCATGAATTTTAGAATCTGTGTCTAATCAAGGCGACCAGGTGGCTGTCTTTCAAATAGATGTTGAGAAAGCGTTTGATCTTGTTTATCGTGATATATTTTTCAAACTTTGGAGTACTTTGGTGCTGAAAAAAAATTCTACAAGGCGTTAAAATGTTGTAAACAAAGTGCCGCACCAGACTAATACTAAATAATAGTATGTTGGTAAGCATCTCGATTACTCCTCAGTGAGGCAAGCATACCCTCTATCTCCCCTGTTTTTCGCTCTGTACCTGGGGTTCCTTTGCCAAAGCATCATTCACAGCGCGAGTGTAAAATGCCACGCCTTGCAGGGTGCAGAACCTAAAGTTTTGGCCTACGCTGACGATATTGCCTATAACTGCAGACAAGCCAAGTGACAGCACGCTGTTGCGCTTACGCGCACTTTCTGCACAGTAAACCTGCACAATTGCGGAGGCTTGAGGCACTGATGTTGGGAAATGACCTCCTCCAAATATGAAAAAAAATGTAGTGAAGTTACACGCCCTGCGTATACTTAGGAGCGCATTTGCAGCATATCAGAAACAGCACGAGCTATTGGTCGGTTGTGGCAACAGGCCTTGTACAGCACGCAAAGCGCTGGGCGCACCGATACGTATACATTTACAATGGGTTCACTATTTCCAACGTCTTTCTTGTTGCCAAACTTTGGTACGTTTTAGAGGTTCTCAGCTGTGCAAAGCGAAACATCCGCAAATTTCACAGGATATTCGCTCTATTTATCTGGAAATCCTACTGAGAACCAATGCGACGGGACAACCTCTTCCGTCGCATCTCCGCGTGGTGCATCGACTTCCCGCACCTCTTTAGCTGCCAAATGAAAGCGCGGGTTTTACTTTTTAGAGATCAGGAGGCTCCACTCTTTCGGTAGCTGATCCAGACTACATTGCAGTTCTACCTTCCGATTTTTATGGTTTCATCACCTGAAAACCAGACCCAACGGTTAATGCGGTACCTGAAAAAAAGTTGTTGATGTTTTAAACTTTTTAGCTGCCCGATTTCTTAGGGGTTACCTGGGAACTGTTCCAAGAAAAAAACTTACATTGAGACCAAGTAGACGTTATTTTCCCGACATAAATTTATCGTACATTGGTCAGCAACAACCCAGGTAAAGACGTATTTCTTCGAGTTAAAAAGATGTGCGTCCCGCCAGCGGCCGAGTCCTATTTTTTTTCTCTAAGTGGCATTGTTGCATTTTACCGACTAAAGTGTGGCTGAAGAAAAAAAATTGTTTCATGGAAATAAAACGTTTTACTGTGCCGGAAACTACCCAGCATGTTTTTATTGAATGCTATAGGATGCACTTTTTTCATCTTGACTTTCTGTGGCCCATGTTGAAAAAATATATTATTTCCCGAGAGGCAATACATCTTCTGCCGGGCTTGTCAAGTGACACCGCCCATATGACCTCATTATTCTAGTCGTTTTATATAGAATATGGAAATAAAGGGTGGATAGCCGAAATCATGTCACATCACAAGAATGTGTGCGTCTTTTTTAAATTTAGTTTGTAGCACAAATCAAAAGTGTCTATGAGCATCGCGAGATTGTGCGTGACTGCTGGCCATTGTTTGACAGTTTAATGAGCATGAGGTATTTTTACAGCATAATTATCGATAGTAACGTGTGCTACATTGTGCTCGACCCTACTTCTCGAGAAGTAAAGGAAAAAAAAAACTGTATCGTGACAGGCTAGAAAGACACACACTTAATAATCTAAATTGTTTGGGTTCGATTCCTTCTGGCGCAAACGCTTTTTTACTGCAATGGCCTCCCCCCCCCCCCCCCCCATCCCCCCGCCCCCCCCCCCCCCCCTCAATACCAATCAGTGTCGAGCCTGCCGGCCACGCTTTTATACAAGTTTAAATTTCGGGCTTCACTAAATGCCGAACACCTACCCAAAGAACATTTTCACGTTAATGAAACAAAATACGTTTCCATGAAACAAAATAACATTTATTTATGGTAATGATCTGTGTACAAAGTGTTATCATAAAATAAACTAGAAGATTCTAACCTGTTAAAGCAGACTTTTTTTTTATCGACTATTCAATCAAAACCGGTATTCGGAATCCCCTAATATAAGGGCTTAAGATAATTACTGGCCATCTAGGCAATGAGTGTTTTCTTATTTATGTTTCGTTCTAGCTTTTTAGTTCGAATTTTCAACGGGAAATTAAGAAAAACAGAGACCTTGTATAGGACGACACGGAGTCCAGTTCAATAAAGAGCTGCTTCCTTAGTCAACCACAATATATGTTAAATGCGTCTCCTTTGTGCGAGAGCAGAGTTTTTCTCCTGAGATTCATTTAACGAACCAATAATCACGCAGCGTACGCATCCGCTAAAATATCTGAAAATATTTACAGTGAGAGAAAAGGCTAGTTGGTGTATATCTACTATCTTGGTGATTTACCCGAGACCGGTGCGAGAAACTTAGAAAGGTCAACCGTGGAAAAGAAAGAAAGAAATAGGTGACAAGAGGACGAAGTCTTAATTCAGTCTTTGTCCTCTTGTCACCATTTTCTTTCAACTACTGATGTTCGTAGGCTTCTCGCCCCAGTCTCAGGTAAATCACGAAGATGGTGAAAGGAGTCTCAGAGCAATGAGTCATTCTTTGTGTAGATAAAACTTTTGGTTCTTTTGTTTATAGGTTTTTAGAACTAAAATTAAGACAAATAGAACCCTTTAAAACATGGCCATGCGTCACCTCTCCCCCAATCGCTGCAAGTCTGAGGGAACTCGGCTGATAATGAGCTCAATAGACCGATCTCACTATGCGTTTTACACATGCGTGAAGCCGTCATAACTATAAGTTCACAGGGGACAGACAGAAGTGCACGAAATGGCTTGTGCAGTCCCGTGCTCGGCTCGCGCAAAGCTCTAGCAGGGTTGTCGCGCAAGCAGAAAGAATAGTTCCCATGATCCATGCCGGCAGCGGCAGCGAAAGGAAGCTGGTGAGGTCCGTCTATTTATGATTTTGCCTAACACTGACGCCAACCAATATGAAACGTACTAAGATATATGCGCACATATGACAGATTATACGGGATGTTTTTTCGTTAGTTTTACGAATTTGTTAAAAAAAAAAAAAAAAAGCCATGAAAGCTGCACCAATGCACCCTGGGCAGGAGAGTTATACGGTCAGAGGGACATAGTAGAGGGAGCCTCATGATAATTCGTTATTTAACAAAAGCTTTTTGTTTATATTTCCTCATTATTAATATAAAGGTACGGTTCTGAGCAGAAACTTGATGAACGTCATCGAAAACCACTAAATAAGTTCGAGAAAAATCTGGAGCACGTGGGAAGCGTGGTGGTGCTCGAAGAGTCTTTAAGGGGTTTTTGATGACGCTCAGCAAGTTTCTACTTAAAGCCATTTGTTTCTTTTCACTAATAAAAAAATGTAGACACTTGCTGAGCGAATAGGTCACGATGTTTCAGTTTACCCGCTAAATTTAGCGGGGAAACTGAAAAGACGGCAGGAAACACGATAGCCGTAGAGAAAAAAAAACTTTAGTGTCTTAATAATGCTATCGCATTAAAAGGAAACTACCGAATTTTAATTAATTATTCTACTTTTTATAACACTTATCACCCCTGTATTATATACCCCTTTCCATGTAACACACCTTCAAAGACGGCACAAGTGTAACTTTTACGGACTTTTTAAAACAAACCTGCAATGCCTAAAAAACTAAAAAAAGAACTGTATTTTTAATGGCATGTTGCACATTCCAGTTGTTTATCGAATTGCTATTTTTGAGCTCGTTTTTTAGTGAGCTCACTTTGCATCGCAATGATTGACTCTCCGAGGCACCATGGGAAAGTAAAAGAAACTGTATTTTTGAAGGCAAAGACAAATAGAGCAAGATTCCAAGTTTTGCAGCTCATTTTATTTTACGAGGAACGCCAAGATGAAGAAGTTTGAGGGACGCCACCCTGCTGAGAGAAAGCAGAGTGTTGCTCGCCTTTCCTGGCGGAGAAAGGTGAACGCCTTTCCCCGCCAGGAAAGGCATTCGCCAACACACTGGATAACGCCAACACTGTCGCGTTATCCAACACTCTGGATAATGCGACGCTGCCAGATCAGCTCACGATGACTGGCTACACGCGCCAGCTGCGGTAGCTGACGTCGCGTCTGGGCGGGACTTCCCCTTACTTTTGCATCTAGTTTTTATATTTCAGTTTCCCCACAGCGTCAATTTGCCAATGAATAGCGCGGAGCAAATTTTTGCTGTATTAATTCCACCAAAATCTCTAACATGCCTTGACGACGGGAAACATATCTCGGATTAGATTGTGCCAACACAGTTGAATATTTAGTGTTAGTTCGTTGATTTTAGGTAATAGTTTTGCTAATCATCACTTAACACTTGTTACCTGTCGTCCGCCGTGGTTCATCGGTTGATAACATCATATCGAGGAAGGGCCTATTTTTTATTTCGAGTGTCTTTAAATACACCTTGTGTACTTGGTAGAAACCCCTGTGCATGTTTAGACTAAACAAAAACACTAAAAAGTCATCCTATCTTTTCTTGGACATCAACACCTCGGCGCATGCACTAAAAGGAGAATTTCCGCTGAACAAAAACAAACATCGAAATGTTCCCCGGGAGTATTTAAGACGACCATTACAAAATATCAATCGGTAGTAATTAAACCTTTGAACGCGTAGAGTTTTTTATTCCACGGGTCTACAGTTGTTTTGTTTTTCTGCATTGAACAATATGGGCCACATTAACAAAATTGTCGACTTCAGTATTTCTTGACAGAATATGGTAATGTTCCCGAGGACTGCCATAGCCTGGGTATCATAGCACGCAAATCATCTAGAATTTCATACTTTA
Organism: Ixodes persulcatus; assembly: GCA_013358835.2. Lineage (NCBI taxonomy): Eukaryota > Metazoa > Arthropoda > Arachnida > Ixodida > Ixodidae > Ixodes > Ixodes persulcatus. Next base: position 645,326 of record JABSTQ010011501.1, read on the forward strand.
TTGAGAACTTTTTGTTCCCCGGAATGTCCCAGAAGGTTGCCCATGTATATGGCACATTTCGACGCCTCTTACTTCCAGCCCTGTATACTTTATTGGACTCTTCTTCTCAACCATTAATCAACTTCTATTGTTAGGGGATATTGCGACAGACCTGATGGCAGCTGCTACAGATATGGCGAATCCTACTTTTCAATGAAACTTATGGAATCATCCCGCTCGAACCCATAGAGTTTGAATAGTTTAAAGAAAATATAATATAATTCATGACATCTGAAAATCGATAAGAAAAATCGGGAAACTTTAAATGGCCGCAATCTATCCAGAATAAATGTGAGCGAACGTAAAAGACTTGGGGTGCAAGAATTGATCTCCTGCTCTGGACGTTTCGACGTCCTTATCGGACGCCATCCCATTTGAAATCACTCTTCGTGTTCGTCGAAACCCCATCGCACTCCAGTTTATACAAAAGCGCATCAATAGGTCCCGACGGTGCAACTTTCAGCTTTAGAAACTTGGTTTACGAGAAACACAGAAAAAAATAAGATATTGAGAACAGTGTTGTACTTGTTCTTGAAAAAAAATAGTTGTCGTGAGCGCTGGGCTTGGGACTTGCGGCCGTGTTTAGGGTATTGACAGGCTATTGTCAGGCCGGTCGTTGCCTGGAAAAAGCTTTCGTTAAAATTATACACTTCACGCAATAAAAAAATACAAATGCGTACGCCTAATAGAATATTGTCATTCGTTTGCTACTAGTTTGTTGGAAAACGTGGCGCTGAGCTTGCTTGGACCGAAGGAACAGCGCGAGACATAATAATTTCCTATGTGTTTATATATATATTCTTGTGAACGTCAACATAATTATATATATTTTGGTTAATTCGACAAAATGTTCCTTCTTTGATTGCAAACACACGAAGTAACTCAAAGGTGATTGAGCGTTCTTCATGTTTAAGGTTCTGGCAAATCAAAACACTGACTTCAGACTAGCATATGATACTTAAAAACAACATATTTAGCGTCCGAAAACATGATTCGAACTTTGAAATTACAATTATAATACGAATCTTATACTGAATCATCTGTGGATTCACTGAAATACCGTTCGCAGTGACGGTCATGCCACAGAAGCATTTGGCGGCTTATTTGTCAAGCAGTGGAGGCCTTTAGTACCTTCTGAAAATGCGCACACTATATAAATCATTTTGGTAATCCTTCAAAAAGCGTCATATATTTTTATCTGATTTCTCAGATAGCTCCTGACATTTTAGGGTAAAATATTTTTCGATGACATATCTTGCCTTAATTTTGCTAGAAAAAATCTAATTTTTTTTATGCGCAACTTGTGTATGCTAACATAAAAGGCATTCCATGTAACTACACGCTGATGCTATTAACCTTATAGCTAAGATAATTAAAAGAAAAGCCTAACAAATAGAAAAACGACCTGACTACATTTTTTTGTACAGTCCCAAGGTTTTGAACCCCCAATCAATGTCCCATCAGCGAGCCTACAACTGTTTTTCTGATCTCAATTTTGATTAGGTTCCTGGACATCATTTACAATTTAACGTTAACTCCGACAAATAAATAAAACGCTTGTTAGGCAAACAATTACCTGTTTATTAATTTTATAACTTTCGAAACATCAAAGTGCCTTTTGTTTTCTACGCTGGCAGACATCTTCAGTTAAACATACACGAATCTCGTCATATTACTCTGCCTGGTCATAGAATTAACTTTTTAGATTGACTTTCGTAACATAACGATTGAATTAAAAATGTATACAAAGAAGAACAAGTGCGACGTAAATGCTCACATGACACAAACAACCAAATAATTCTCATAAAGAAAGAAAGTTGAGCTAAATTTCTCATGACATGTCTGACTCCGGAGATTTTAGAGAGCTAGATGTTCTTCGCGACACAAATTCGCAGTAAGAAATGTGAAAATAAAATTAACATAGATTGCAGAGTTTTTTTGTTGTTTCGTGGACACATTGCATCCTGTTAATCCTCCCCGAACTGACATACTTAGGTATACATACAAGGTATACTTAGGTATACATACATACAAGCATAGAAGTACAAATAGTTGAACCTACGTTGCTGTTGGTTTTTTTCTTTCGCACGATTGGAGGAAGGGAAAGCAGAAAATCCAAGCACGTACACACAAACATATATCAAATTGTTTCAAGCAAGAAGGTACAAAATGGAGTAGAACCACAATCCAATTAGCGCAATCCACAACCAGCGCTTCCGATAAATTGCGACTGAGATGCTTTTTTTCTCTGGGCAACTTGTATAACTCTCGCGCACCCAAATCTGCTCGGTGTGTTCTGCCAATACCAGTTCTTCGAATCTACGGAGGCAAGTAATCAGGAGCAGAACTTCATCGGGGAGTGTGGCCGTGACAATCCCGAGACCGCTCCTCTTGTTCACCAGAGGAAGTGAAATTCTTGCAGGGCAAGCAGGAAGCGAAAATAATAAAGACGCAACGCGAAAAAACCTCCAGGGTGCAATCAATAATTTGCAGCACAATTTTCCCCGTGGTGTTGTTTCGGCATCCTGTGCTGGGTATATTTTGCGCGTGTTTGCTTGTTCAGCTGAGTGTGTGCTCAATTGACCTTTTTTTGTTTGTCTGCGCTTTGTTTATTTTTATGTCTGGAAGCGTAATCAATATATGATGGCGTTTTTTGCGGGGAAAAATTATGCAATGATATGACTCTCCGCGGTAGGCTCTTGATTGCGTTGCTCGGGCGTGGTATTGGTTAATAAAAAGGAGGTAGACTAAGCCTAACTTGCGCAGTCTAATTACACTTTACTGTGGCATTAAAAGAAAGATGCGCAATTGGAAACTATATAAGAGCATAAGCATAATTAATTTTGTGCGGTCAAGCCCAGATTGTGGCTCCAAATGTTATGGGAGCAGAGAAGAAAGAAGACCCAGATAAAGCTATGAACATTCTCCCGTGGACGATATGTAAAGAGACGTGCCATCTTTTGCAATTATGAACCATATTCAAGCTTTCTTTATATTGGAGGCTCTTTGTAGTGATAGTTCTGTCCGAGAGGCACTGACCGCCTTAAAGAGGAAGCTATAGATTTAAAATATTATCTCCAACTGCCAGTTCAGGCCGCACCATTCACACAGGGGCTTCGGAAAACAGCGTTAACATGAGTTGATAGTCAATACTATTCTAAATAAGAATATGACACAACGCCAGCTTTGGTAGCACGCACTAAAAATAGTGTTTTATTTTTTTCGTTCATATCAAATATGTTTTGTGTGACTATGAACAGTTCGATTTTACAATTAACAACGGAAACAGGGTTGCATAAGGCTCTCTCTTAAAGGGAAGCTGAAGCGGTTTTAAATTTGAGAAAAAGCACCTGAGCCCAGTTAATGAGATCTCAGCCATCACGAATATCGTATTCGTTTGGTCATTTTCTGCGCGGATTAACCGGAAAAGCGCCTTCAAAGTAGCGCCAAAGCCACGCCTCTCCAAAGCAGAGGGAAAGGGGAGAGAGGAAGAAGCCCGTCAGCCGGCGTCACGAAAGGACTGGCTGGGTGACCCCCCGCGGCTGGTCGTGATTTCCTCGTAGGCTGCTCTAGTGTCTTTTCGAGCCGTTGTCGTTCCGGCGCTGCATAGCGCTTGCTTTTATTCGTTGTCCGGTCATGCCAGAGCCGTATATTAGGAGAGTTTGGACAATAGGCGGAGCAAAGGCCGCCGCCAGCGCCGAATATTCCCCCCACGCTTAGAGCGTAAACTAAATTTGTGACACAGCGTCGACCAATCAGGAGACCTCTACTCCATCTCACAAATGTCGACAGTGAAGACAAAGGCACAGGCGCGTGAGCCTAGCTCAGCAAAACGCTATTGTTTGTACGAGACCTCGTGCATAGGAGGCACTTTCCAAAGCCACGCGCTCGTGCCCATGCCTTTGTCTGCACTGCTAGAACAGCGTCCTGAGACTGGCTGAAAGAAAGCAGTGCAAAGGGTGGGGTGCGCGAGCGTCTTGAGACGCGGAGTTCCGCTCGGCACGGCTCAAATTATACTTCGTTTCACTTTACCTGCGAGCGAAGCCAAAGCTAGAAGCGCGAGACCAGCGCTTTTTGCATTTCTCCCCAGCTCGCGCGCTCGAGCAAAGCCTGAACGCACGGAGCTTCCGTGCTCGCGCTTCCAGTTTTGCCTTCGCTCGCACATAAGGTGAAGCGAAGTATAGTCGTCGCACAAATTTAGAGCACGCGACCACCGCTAGGGGCTGTTTCGCGGCCTGTGGTTGGCCCGAGATGCTCGCCTATTCAAACCAATGTATGGCCAAACTCTCTCAATAAACGGCTCTGGGTCATGCTATAGACCATATGCAAAAAGAAGCGCCATCTAGTGTATTCATGATTAATGATCAGATTTCCTCCATATTGGGGGGTTCCCGTACCGACAATTTCGCCCGAAAAACAATAGTTCCGGCAAAGTGTAAGTCGTAGAACTAAAATATGATCACCTGCTGCAAGTCCAGTACGAACCCTTTACAGGACGTCTTCGAGAAATACCGTTCATTGACCTGGATGGCCCAGTTCACTGCTTGAGTGACGAGTCTTGCGACCTCGTTGCTGACAATTCCTTTTCCTGAACTTGGCGGCCGTCTTTCTTTTCTTCTTTGATCCGAAACTAACCAGCAGCCCATTGAGTGTACAAATAAACTGCCCTAATATCATGAAAACCGAGTTAAATGCAGATGCGCCTCGTCCACAACTGGAAGATGTGATAAACCCCCCAATATGGCGGCTCCTAATGGCATGATGATGGTAGCTGGCAAGGATTTCGCATATGGCCTCACCTGACGTGTTGATTGTTCTCTTGTTTGTACACGTGCTTGCAGAATTCTCGTGGCACCAAACCAACTGTCTCGTGCTGTTGCATGATGCCGTACTCATGTGTAGCCGCCAGCTTTCACGAACAGCGCTCGTCGCAGTTGTTCTCCCAGCTTACCGTCCTTTCCACTCCGACACCGAGATTTTAAAGGGGTGGGTGGGTTCGAGCAAGTACACCATTTTTTGTTCGAAACGTGTTTCGGACGGCGGATATGAAAACTATGTACGTATGGGTTTGGGTCTGAAGAAGGCTGGCCTGAAGCCGACGCTCTGCCATCCATCTTTGAAGGTGAAGGCAATTCAGCGCATTAAAAGTCACAAGCAAAGAGGAAACCGCGGTGTAAGAAAATACTCTTCAGGTGAGGACAGCGCGCTCCTCGCGACGTGCCGATAAAGTTCGCTTTTCACTCTCTCTCTCTTTCTCTCTGTCACTATGGTTTTAAGCGGCGCCGGCAGATGACTCGTCGACCCGTGGGCACGGTGTAAGACGCAGGAGGCAGGCAGCAGTAACGTTGGGCAGCAGTGCACAAGACGGCTCGTGCCGCCTCATGCTCCACACGCGCAGAGCTCCAGCGAGGTTGTCGCACGTGCAGAAAGACCACGGTGCACCGGGGTGTCATGGCAACGAGATTATTTTTTTCGCTCTCACACAGTTTCGCCGTTTGGCCGCCGGCGACACTGTCAGCCGCGGGCACGCAGAGCCGTATATTAGGAGAGTTTGGACAATAGGCGGAGCAAAGGCCGCCGCCAGCGCCGAATATTCCCCCCACGCTTAGAGCGTAAACTAAATTTGTGACACAGCGTCGACCAATCAGGAGACCTCTACTCCATCTCACAAATGTCGACAGTGAAGACAAAGGCACAGGCGCGTGAGCCTAGCTCAGCGAAACGCTATTGTTTGTACGAGACCTCGTGCATAGGAGGCAATTTCCAAAGCCACGCGCTCGTGCCCATGCCTTTGTCTGCACTGCTAGAACAGCGTCCTGAGACTGGCTGAAAGAAAGCAGTGCAAAGGGTGGGGTGCGCGAGCGTCTTGAGACGCGGAGTTCCGCTCGGCACGGCTCAAATTATACTTCGTTTCACTTTACCTGCGAGCGAAGCCAAAGCTAGAAGCGCGAGACCAGCGCTTTTTGCATTTCTCCCCAGCTCGCGCGCTCGAGCAAAGCCTTAACGCACGGAGCTTCCGTGCTCGCGCTTCCAGTTTTGCCTTCGATCGCACATAAGGTGAAACGAAGTATAGTCGTGGCACAAATTTAGAGCACGCGACCACCGCTAGGGGCTGTTTCGCGGCCTGTGGTTGGCCCGAGATGCTCGCCTATTCAAACCAATGTATGGCCAAACTCTCTCAATAAACGGCTCTGCGGGCACGTTGGCTGCGGAATGATGCAGCCTTTCGGACGCGTCTCGTACGAACGCTATCTCATTCCTCGCGCCGCGCGTTCAGCCCCGCCGTGTCCTCACCTAAAGAGTGTATCACACACCGTGGAGGAAACGTAACTAGGTTTTCATTTTATGTCGACGGTTCTAGAAAAAAATCTATTACGTTATTAGAATTGTGTAGTGTACTAGAAAAGCCGCGATCATGTAGCCAAATAGCGGGTTTCCACTGGCTCTCATGTGTTAACCACCTTATATTAGTGTTTTAGTGTTGGTTTCTTATATTGTTGAAGTGACCATATTTTCTGGACCGACTCCGGTCTGAGAACTATGGGAAACAAAAGAAAACAGTCTTGGGTAGCCCAAGATTTTTTTCTTTTGCTTTTAATCTACTCCGCTACCCAGTCACTTGTGAGAGGAGTGCTTGCTCTAATAAGTGGTCATGAATTTAATGCGACTTTCACGGTGCAACTTGTTTTAGCATAAACGTTTTTTTTTTTTTTTTACAGTTGCTGATACTATTTGAGGTCACATATTTTTTAAACGTAAACATGAATTTTGTTAAATTTTTCTTCCATAGGTTTATATTTCCTTCAAGAGAGCTTTTTGAAAATACAAGGCATGTGACCTTCTGTTCTGAATTGAATTCTTTTCTTACAAGTTAGGCACTGTTTTCCGTATAAAGTTTGTGTCATGCAATGATTCTTTGGGCCGTAGATATGCGATCGGACAATGATAATGCTTAGTGGTCGTGTGATGCAGTCAACAAATCTTGCTAGAACTCAGAAGTATGCGAATGTAGAGGCCCAGGAAGCTTTCACGAATTCGACATCAAACTAAGGGCTACCGGGCACACATCTCCGCTTTTTCTAAAGCTATAATGGCGTACTAGTTGGTGGAAAACAAACTAAACGCAGCAGAGGGTACTGCTATCCAGGGGTTTCCCCAGGAATTGAAATCAGGGGGGGTGTCTAAATTTTTTTTGGGGGGGGGGGTTAAAGGGGGGGGGGGGGCATTGCCAATAAGGAGTCGCTTTGAATTAAGGGGGTGCCTTCAGAAAAACGAGGGGGGGTCTAAACCCCCCCTAGGGGGTGACTGGGGAAATCCCTGCTGCTATCACAAGGATGGACCTTCTGCGCAGTTATTCGCATTGTGCGCAAGGACATGGCGGTGGCAGAACGGCGACCCTGTCTCATCACCCGTCTCATCTCAGGGGAAGCTCTCCCGTCGGCCGAAGCCGATTATTCTATCCCTTCAAACCACTTCAGCCTTGATGAACAATGCAGCCTGCACGCTCACGTGTCCAGCTGCAGCTGGCAAGCACGAAGGCCGATGTGTGCAGAATTCTTGTCCTCTGACGACCGTTTTGGGGAGGGTCACGCTAATCCCGCTAATCCGGCTTGACGCGTCCCGTCAATACCACTCCGTTTATTGTCAACGTTTTACGTTACAATAAATAGCAATCAGTACGTTCCTGAAGGTATAGCCGGTCATGTCGCGTCCGAGCAAGCGGTTCCTCGTATCCGCCTTTATTACTGCGGGGGGTCATTCTTCTGCTTTGCCAACGGCATGAACGCGTACTTTGTCACGTCGAGGGTCGTCTCGACACATTCCTCTTTCGGATCCACCAAAAGATTTCGAAAAATCAGAAGCCGAACCCGATTTACAAGAGCAGAAGAGTCGGCGCCCGGCTACTTACGCAAGTAACGGAGCAAACGAGAATCAAGACGGTCCTTTTATGACGTAGTGGCGCGTCACGCGTGACTAGCCAATGGCGTGCTGCTGCGGCGATCACTTCTGATTTCTTCGCTTTTTTTCGCGTTTAGGAATTATTTTGGGTCAAACGGTTGTGATATTTGGACTCAGCAGGCACAAACACGTCAGAATCGACCATTAACTCATTTTTTTTTTCGAAAACCTCTTCTGCTCCCTTTATTAATTAGCAACCGAGTACTTTGTTTAGGACAAGAGGGTACAACCCATGTCTTGTTTCTTTTAACATTAAGCACATCATAGGCGATCGTGATTCTGTTTAAGCGAGTAAAAGATGGAATGGAGACTTAAAGGGGCTATGAGGAAAAAGCTTCAGTGGCGTGTCTCAATCATAAAAGCATAATGCTTTGCGCAGATGTAAAGGATTCAATCCTTTTGTATATGGAATCAAACGAACGCGCCGGCGCCTTGCCCGCCTGCGTCCACAGCTTGCGGGGCCTGTATTTCAGCATATTATTTGAATACGAACCTGACAGCCAAGCATGCTACTGTTATTCGAGTTACATTAAAGAGATGCTGAACGGAAATGTGGAGCTCACCAAACAAGGCTGGAGCGATAGGCGGGACGCTGCAAAACCCAAAAACAGCACTCATACAGCGATATCTCTAACGGATGGTAGTATTTTTGGAAAAGTAGTGTGCGATTGAACACAGCCGGAATTGAGATCCCGTTGAGATTCCCTTTAAATCCCTTCTTCGGTTCGTTCCCTCGAGCTGGTGAACTGAAGCGAGGAGGAGAGAAGCAAAGCCGCTTTCCCTCATTCTCAACTCTTCCAAAAGAATCATGACGTCACATTCCTAGCTTGATCCCGCCTCCTTTTCGAAAATACGGCCATCCATTTGAGATATTAATATATGAGTGATGTTTTGGAGTACGTAGCGTCCCGTTCAACGCTTCTGCGGCCTTATTTAGCGGAATCCAAATTTTGGTTCAGCATCCCTTCAATACTGTTTACCAAACATTAAAGTTTTGTATATACTGTTGAAACGTATTTTATCTAAAAAAATAGGAGAGTTCATCTCCTTTAATTGGCAAGTTATGCCAACGTGGGTGATTTACGGATTGCCGCCTGAGGCTCGTGCCACTTCCTGAAATGCACACTTACTTTCGAAAACAAAATATTTCAAATATGGGTAGCATAACGAGGTATTCATGCCAATCGTATCAGCAGAAACAATTCATGTCGCCTTAAACCATTACCAAGCTTGCAAAGAAATTAATTTCTTTTTAGCTGCAAAGAAAACGGGACTTGAACAAAAAATAGATAGACTATAATATGAAAAAAAAACTAATAAAATAACAGGTGCCTTAAAGGGCTACTGAAAAGAAAAAAAATGTTTTTTTAAACAGTCAGGCTGGGACACGGGTGTTAAAAAATAGATTTTACCCGAAAAAAATTAATTTTTAGAAGAATATTGATGGCATGAGACGCGATTTATTCGGTAGTGACCTTCTTTCCCCCACTTGTTTTCTTTATTAGCATTTCTGCCGCGTGGAGCAGAGGTGGATCGACATAATTATCTAGTTGAGGTGGAGTGAGTGTAGGACCATTTCGTTGAGGGGGAAAGAGTGTATGACCATTCCGTGACTTCATGGACTTTACGCGCAGAATTTAAAATCTGTAAAAATTCATTTTTTGACAAAGCGTGTCTAAACCAGATTGTTTAAAAAAAGTTTTTCCCTTTCAAGTGTTTTTTTAAGTATTCTTGGTGGAGGCCAAAACTAAATATTTCTTGTTGTAGTAACGCAAAAAGTTATAAGGTATGTGAAGTTCCCTAGCTTTTTCAAAGCTGCATTTCAGGTTGAGTTTATGAAAAACGGTATTTTTCAGGTTAAAAATGAGAGCTGTTTACAACTCCCTGTAACACCGAATTCGAGTGCAGCTCTTGAGGAGAAGGGAAGGGTACTGAGGGGAGGATATACCCCTCCTCCCTCTTCTTCACCTCGTGATCCTGCCTGCTACTCCTCCTCCCCCTCCCTCTCCTTCGCCTCCACCTCCTCTCGTCCTTCAACCTCCTCCCCTCGTCTCCTCCTCCTCCCTCCTCCGCCTCCTCCTCAAGGGGAGTCCTCCCCTTGAGGAGGGCTCCCCTTGAGGAGGGCTCCCCTTGAGGAGGGTTCCTCGGGGGGGGGGGGGGGGGGGGTTCACGTGACCTCGCGGTTACGCCGACGCCGACGCCGCTCAAGCCAGAAACGGGCGCCTAAGAGCTGCGCTCTAAAAAGACTTTCGTTAAACAAATGTCTCACACGACAGGAAACAATCATCTATATTATCGTAAAATGCCTGTGTCCTTGATTATCAAAAAGAAAAATACTAACGACTAAAATTTTCTTTCAAAGTATCGTGTCACCATCGCACGGCTCAATTGATCAATAGCGTTTCATTCCAATCATTTGATGTTGTTTTTTATTTCACAATATTAGATTTGTCGCCACCCCGTAGCACAATCTTTATATTTGCATTCTCACAGTCTGGTTGTCACGTGAGTTTCCTTTTTTTTATGCCTTTTATTGATGCGAATAGTTTTATCTGTCTGTCAATGTCAGGCAAATCGAGTAAGATGGGTTATGTTAATTCAAAATATTGAGACAAAATATTTTAGTAAAGAAATATTGAAACCAAGTTTGTTTCGATGCACAACGTCGACGCAAAGAAATATATAGTGTTTTCTAAGGGTGGGCTCGGACGCTACTTTCTTCCGTGTAGGGGTCTTAGTCTTGCCGAATGAAACGTGCCGTTTCAAGGCGAATAACATTGTCACCGACAAGAACGTTATTGTGCTTTCAAGTGCCCTCTGTCAAAAAGTTCTTCAGGCGCGACAGATGATACACACGCTACTAGCGATGAGGGTATCCTCCATTCCTAGACCTTTCGAATGCAATGACGGTCTGCTGTTTGGTTCGAAAGAAACTTTGAAATATGATGCCGATATTCGTAAACGTCAACTGAATCCGTTTGGAGAAAAGCATCTTTTGTAAAAATTAGAAAAAAATATATAATGAAATACCTTGCTGTCGGCTCGAAATCTGTTTCGTTTTTTGTATGCTTGATTGCTCCTTTATGTTGTTTAAAGACGCGAAAAAAGAAATACCATTCCGACTACACGTGCCCCGCAGGGCACAGACCTCTTAGCATCGACATTTTGAATTCATTAATCTTCTGCTACTCGACTGTCGAAGTGTGTGGCTGTTACCGTAGCGAGCAGACTACGCACTCTGCTGTGTGCTTACTGCGCTTATTGGGAAATGTCTCTACTAGTTACAACCGTCGCTTATTCGGTGGTGCAAACACGTCCACCGTTGGCACTGGCAAGTTTTTTTCGCTGATATCTCACAGGACGAGAGCTACGCCTGAAAATTTTTTAAAATACAATTCACCACCCAAGCGCACATTCAGGGAAATTTTAGGTTTTCCATCTACAGGAGTTGATCTTATGGTTTTTTTACAGCGCTAGGATTAATTGTAGATATATAGATAGATAGATATTTATTTGTACATTTACGTACAGGCCGAATAGTAGGCGTTTCCGCCCGTACAGATATGTGCCTATGTGGCCAGCTAGACGATGATGGCGATGCGAGGCTTCTTGGCTTGAGAAGTGTGGGATGATAATCATGATGGGATGGTGAAGAGGGTGAAAAGTGAGGTGGATTGCGTATGATAAGGCACGCAAGATATTCGTGGGTGTTGGTTTAGAGGTGTTTGGCTGCTGCCTTGCAGAGATGTATCGCCTCGTCTCTGTCTGTAATGGGCAAGCTGGTCATGGCGTCAGGCAGGAACCTCCAAAGTCTCACTCCCCGGAGGAGACATGAGTTGTCGTGCCGTAGGTTCCGCGCGAAGAGAGGGTCTATGCGCCCGGTTCGTTCGTTGCGCCGGGGCACAGAGGGAAGGTAGTCGTCCTGCGGGATCCCAGGACCAATCACCTGAGCCAGCAACCGTAGGGTGGCTACATCTCGCCGGTGGGACAGTGTACTAAACTTGGCTGCTCTCAAGAGTTGGGTTGTCGGGATGTCACGTGGCAAAAAGAGAGGACTTGGAGAGGTTCGGCAGTAGACGATGTAAGCTGCTCGCCGCTGGATGGTCTCTAGTGTCGCCTGAGCTGAGGCTCTCTGTGCCGACCAGACAGGCGAGCAATACTCTAATAGGGGCAGGACCAGCGCAGTGTACAGCTGCGCCAGCACAGCGGGCCCCAGACCCTTACTGATAGTTTGCACGAATCCCAGCATCCGAGATGTGCGTAAGGCGACGGAGTGGACGTGTGCAGTGAAGCTCAATTTGCTGTCAAGGGCGACACCCAGCAGGGTTATTCTCTTCTTTCGTTCCAATGGAGTTCCATTAACAGTGAAAATTACTGGTGGATTTTGTGCTTTCCTTCTTGCGGTGAAGTGAATTGTAGCAGATTTTGATGCACTCAGGGGTAATCGGTTTCTGATGGTCCAGGCTTGGATGGGATCATGTTGCAGTTGATTATAGTCTTCCTGAGATTGAATCGGTTGAAGGAGGATGAGATCCTCAGCATACATGATGGTGGCGGAGTCTATAACCTGGACGATATAGTTGATAAAAATTGAAAAGAGGGTCGGACCAAGTACTGTGCCTTGGGGATTCCAGATTGAACGGTTCGAAATTGGGACCTTGACCCGTTAAACATCACACTTTGTTGTCTCTGCAGGATGAAGTTAGATAGCCAGCGATGGAGAGGGCCCTCGATACCGGTGCTTTCTAGTTTGGTTATCAGGAGCTTCTGGTCTACTTTATCAAATGCTTTGGTAAAGTTGATCTATACCAGTTCGCATGGTGTGGAGTTGTCCAGGCTGTCACTGATCTGGTGAACAGCAGTGAGCAGTGCAGTCTCACAGCTTCGACCGGGGCGAAAGCCATGTTGCGCTGGAAATAAAAGAACGTGGGCGTTTAAGTATCTGTGTAGGACAGAGTTTAGCACTCGCTCCATGGTACGGCAGACGACTGATGTTGTTGAGATTGGTCTGTAGGATTCTCGCTTGTCTGCTGGGGATCCATTCCCTTTGTAGATGGGAGTGACATGACCCTGCTTCCATGGGGCGGGGACGCACTCAGTGTCCAAAGCTGCTGGAACAGTCGGGCCAGTAATGGGGCTAGTTGTTGACCAGATGCTTTAAGGAGCACAGGGTGGATGCCGTCTGGACCGGGCGACTGGGAAGGACTCAGTTGGGTGAGAGCCTCCTTGACATCATCCTCAGTGATAAGGATACTGGTTAAGCGGGGCGAGGTGGCCAGCTGCGATGATGATGGGCAAGTTTCTGGTTGTGATGAGAGGCTGCAGGGTGGTGTCCATTCTCCAGCGAAGTGCATACTAAAAAGTTCCGCAGTCTCCAAGTCGCTCAGAGCCTTGCCGTCCCGGCCTATGTTTAGAGCAGACGTGTTCTGCTTGTTACGCCTTACATAGGCCCAAACTATTTTTGGATCCCTTACAGCCCGTTGTGTCATGTCCAAAGCATAATCTTAGTGAGACTTTCTTATCTGTTTTTTCAGGTTTCTCTGGAGGGTTTGGGCTGCCTCAAGTGTAATGGGACAGCTGTTTCGCTTTGCTTGTGCGAACAACTGACGCTTCCGTCGGGCTTGGAGCAGTATCTCCTTTGTTATCCAAGGCGCTCGGGGTTTGTTTCGGCTGTTTCTGGAGGGGACGCATTCAGCTTCGATGGTGTGAATAAAGTCGAGCCATATGTCATATGGGTCTTCATGGTTGTCTTGGAACACCATGCCTCAAGGGCATGGTGTTCCAAGACCCTATACAGGAAGAGATAAAGGGAGGGTTACACTGAAGTATCATAAAAAGTCCAACATGTTATCCCGGTTCCTCGTCAGCTGCCGATGTGAGCTGTAAACTAAATCGTTTCTGAAATGACTCTCATGTGCAAGTTTATTAGATGCTGTCATAGTATTACATCAGCGAAGGACAACCAAAAAGGGAGAGGTTGCTGTTCCTTTTCTTTGTGTTATGTAATTCATCATCTCAAATGCTTCGGAGCTTTTTATTTCTTGCTTTCCCTACGTTTTAAACAAAACATTTCCAACGCTTTAGAATATACTATTTTATACAACTAATATAGTTAAAGGTTCTCCGTCAAGCGATTCGGCAGACATGCCGTTTAGTAGGCTATACGTTTGACATAACTGTTATAAATTTACACGCCTTACTTCTTTGGTATCGTGAAATATTAATCAATTGTGTCCTCGAGTTAGTATTCTATCAAGCTGAGTGATGGCTCTCGCACTTCGCGAATGTGTTAAATATTTGGTCCGATAATATACGATGCACCGATTTCTGGACATTTTAAATATTGATCCACGTCCTTTCCGTCCCCGCTTTCACCTTCACAGTTCCGCAGCCATCCCATGGAGAAGCCAGATTAATTTCAATGACGGCTTTCTCGGAGTAGCCGTTCTCGTCGAGTGCCTCTACTGAATGCGTGATGTCTCATTCCTGACCAGGGTTCATGAACTACGAACCGTAATAGAACCGGTGAGACAGGCGGAGACGCACTGTATTAACCACTCCATTCTCGGCTTTGTGCGCAAGTCGACCAATTACGTTGCATTACGAAGCAGGCGGATCTCAAAGTAAACAATTATGACCCACTTAAAGCGACAAACCACGCTGCGACTTTTCCAATGTTTATAGCTGTTCTCCACGCATGCAAATAAAATAAAAAAAGTGTAGATTTTATGCTTATATCGAAACTCTTCCATCTTACTGAATATATCGCTGAATTATTGTTAGCTTTTAACTTTGGCTATGGCTGTGACTTCTACACTCCGCGACAAACAACTTCACGTATCGCATTGACCCTGTAAGTGTGACGTCACTGCTCTAAACAAAGCGTTGCTAGGGGCGTTGCTATGAACAAATATATAAAATTAGATTGCGCTCGAAAAAAAAATGTTCAAATAGGACGTGGCATCTAAACGCCTAAAACAATAACCCAGATTTCACACTTACCACGACAGAAGTTTGACAAGAATTGGCTGTTTCTCAACTATTTGCGATGGTAACTTTTGATCCCCGAGAGGTCGTGATATGCGTGCTGCAGAATACGGTCGCACACGGAATGTCTGAAATATGCTGTCTGTAACAGGTTGAATGGTTCGCACAGTGATAATATTTTTTATCTTGCATTCGTTGTAAACATGGCAGGTCTAGGAGGGCTCATCGGTTGTATAAAAACGAATTGTACTTGCATGCGATACGGGGTACTGCCTGGCGTTAATCATCACACGTATGGAGATCTGCTAAAAATACAGCGAGAAAAGCATATATACTTAAAGCATAATATTAAAGCAGCGTCAGGCCATCTTTTTGATTTTGTAGTTGACGCGCATTGTAATAAAATAGCAATAATTGTTAACTCTAACATGATGGGTTCGAGACCCCAAACTTCGTTATTCCAGCTCGCAATATGAGAGTGTATTTTGTACCTGCTTGTAACCATCACTCTGAGAAAAAAAACCGGCTGATTTTTCTGCTATCTGTAAGACACCAATTGCGAAAAAGCTGTATAAAAGCATCAGGTAAGTTTCATATATCTTACAAACAGCATGTTTGATCGAACAAATGTGCACTGAAGCAACGTCTACGCCGTCCGAACTCCTGAAATTGCGTACTGGACTAAACTTTGACGTTATTACACTTGAATCGGCTTCACAGTGTCATCGTTCTTCTCAAACATTGCGGAAACCACCATTGTCAGGTGTTCGCGCAATCGCGCAATCGCGCACCTCCAACTCGATCAAAGCTCTGCACGGAAACTCTTCGCTTCAGAAATCCTACAGAAATTTACCACGAGCATAGAAGTTTCGTCGCTTGTCACCAACTTAATTTAAGGCAGTCGTGTACTCCCTCAGAAATAACCACAAATGCCTGCGAAGCCATCGCGTCGTCTGCTAGCAAGACAAAACCGGTTGTAAAACTTTATTACGCGCTTTTCTCGACGCTTTACGGCACTGAGACTATAGAAAAGGTCTTCTTGATTAGACATTGAGGAGACGCAAATGCTTACAAAAACTTATTACTTTTTATCAAACAAATTATAACCTCATATCAAGCCCACATGCATTTGTCCATAACAACGTTGGCCCTAGCAATTGGTTGGTTTGTTTGAAGCAGAGCGCCATATTATTATGCCATCACTTACGGGGTTAATTGAGCGTTTATCTAGAATTTCGTAAATTGCTGCACTTGCCTTATATCTTTCTAAATTTAGTTGATTTAATTGTTTTTTATAGTTACTAATTGAAACCATATGCTTATTTTAACTAATTAAAAGTTAATTAGTACATTTCAGTTCATTTTTTTGTGAATAAGTATGTTTTTTTATTATCTTTAGTTTCCGCCATGGCTGGAAGTTTGTTCCCAGAAAGTTTCTTTTTTCCTAAACCACCGTTTTTAGCGATTTTTAGTATTTTTAATCACCCGGTATAATGATATGTTCATATATAAGGTCAATTAAAATACGTTCGCTCACAGTTAGAGCACAAATAGGAATAGCCCATTTAAAAGCAAACGAACAAGTTGTTTACATTTACCATTAAGTATACTTGAATCAGGTGTTTACTTGCTGGCGCAATCAACTTGAGAAGGAAAAAATTTTCCTTCATAATGATTTCAGGGCTCAAAACATACAAAGAACATAACAATTGCGTATTTAAAAATGAACTTTGAGTTTTTCTAGGAAAAGTAGTATACATTTGATTTTTTAGATAATTAACCCTACCTCTGAAATAAAATAATTAAAAAAATTAATTTTTTGTGGCCATGCGCTGCTAAGCGTACAGTTGATGAAAAAGGAAGAAGCGAAAGAAAACTACATGCAAAAACGGGAGAATTTAACCTAATCCTTTCCAGTATTTGCAGAAAAATGTCGTAAAGCTCAATGAGGCGGATGCGAGTTTTTTCAAACTCCACTTTGTCTTGTTCCACGCAAGAAATATAAAATTGGCTTATAAAAATGTTGTGTGATTGAGGATTAAAACCATTTTATTAAAATGCAATGTATCTAAAGATTGATGCAACGGAAATTTATAAGAAAAAATATATTTTCCATCAGATGCAATACCTGTAGTAGGTTAAACCAAAATGGGGTACTGCCCTTTCGTTCGTTGTTTTCCATTCTCAGCTGAACAGTTATGCCCACTCTCATTCTGAAGACCCGAGAAGTTATTAAATAAGGTAGGCCCGCCCATTGGACCTCTGATCTGCTCCCTCAGGCGAGCCAGAGGCCATGGTTGCGCACTGTCGAGCACGTAACCATGGCGACCAGTTAATAGGCGGAAAAGGCGAAGACGCTGCGTGATGCTTATGCAGATTTCCCACGGGTAGCGTGCAAGTTTGTGTGTCAGGAGAGACAAGAACGTCTTTTAGTGCTCCCGACAACGCCGTTAATATATTCCTCTCCACATCCCTGGTTAGGCAAACACCAATTTCACATGAAGCCGAAAAAAGAAGCATTAAACATAAGTATTTGCGCGGGAAGAAAGCGAAAGAAGACACCCGTGCATCTTGAAACGTTTCCTTTGGATATCATTCGGCTGTGCGCGGGTGGGACCGTGTTGTGTAGAAATTTCCATAACGATTTATACGGAAATGTGAGAGCGGTAACACCCCTGGGAGTGGAGCTTCAATTTTTTACGCAGTTGAGGATTTTTAGAACTCTGGTTGCGGCCTTGTGCCCATACAAATGGAATATCTACAATAATTTGTAAATCAGTCTTCATCTTGGCCACGTTTTTTCGTTACTAAGGTCAGCGAATGTTAAAATATTTAGCCGCGAAATAAATTGAAAATTTATGTTTCAATAGGCGATTAGTTTTCGCCATTATACGCTTCACTGAGCAGACGTAGACGTTTCAGAATACAGTGACAAAAATAGCGGATGAAAGCCACCCTCACCTTTCGTTTACCAGCTTATGATCAGACAATGTAGGAAACATACTAAAGAAAACACATTAAACATGCTTGCTTAAGTCAGAGCTCGACGAAAAACAATCACACAGGAAAGAGGATAGGACTACGCTCATTAGGTAATTAGGCTGAGCCGAAACATCGGATGGTCGTTAAATGCTCGTGCCCAGTTGCCACCACTGAGCAATGTTATTAGACATATTCAGAGTAGGCTACCGAAAAAACAAATTGTAGAGTCTTATCAACCTATTATCTGAACAAACATTTCCTGGAACACACGGCGAGGCACACGGTATTTCGCGTAAAACTCATTTTGATTCTCGCTATTTTCTTTTTTCTTGAACAACACAGCCAATCTGCACACAGCCGGATGTTGGTCCATAGCAGCTTCGTAGGTACGTAATTTCTTTTATTCGTTCGTATGCTGATACGGCCGTACAGCTGCCGAGGAAAAGTCGAATATGTAATGGTTTATGACTCAGTTTTCGCAAAACATGTCTCATATCTCGGATGCTCTAATTTCAAAGGAACGACATTAGAACAGCTGTTTACTTTTCAGCGGTCGGCATTAAAATTAAGATGCTTAAAATGTGATTTTCTGAATATGGTGTACTGAGGCGAGGACCCTTGGCGTCACATAAGGGTGACCAGTTTTACTAACGTTGAATTGCGTTCAATCATGTGACGCACTTTTAATTAAAAAAATAGCATGTTCTGAAGCGAATACCATATAGCCTCAGGATTTATTAGATAGTAGAAGAGAATGTTTTTATCATATAATGCTAATATAAAAAAATGATAAACACCTTTATTTATTCCTGACATAAATAATTAAAATTTGAATAATTACTTAAACAAAATATCCAAAAAACAACTAAATACATGCGGGTGCTTTTACTCTACTAGCCATTCTCAGTGAAATTTTAAGTTTGTTCACAATGCTCGTTATGTGTACGGTAAACTTACAGGAACAGACGTAACCCTTATGTGGTTGGCGACGCCTTGTGCTCGCTAAACTTCACCTCTAGTTATATTTTTGCTACAGAAGCATTACTGGTGTTCCTTCATCCCCACTTTAATTTTCAGGAAAACAAATGGGCGGATTTTTGCCGTGTTCTTTCGATGAACCGTTGCAATTGCCAAGGCACACGGAATTGCTGCACACAGACTACTCTGCCGTAGTTTGGTTTAGTGGTCTTACGTCCCGCTAAATTTACGGGGCAGTGTCGGTTAGCACTGTGACGGCACGTGACACCATGGCACCACGTGGTACCATTGCACCACGTGACATAGTGATGTCACACGAGGCGGTTGCGTGACAGTGATGTCACGTGACGCCGAGACATCCTATGACGCCACGTGACATTACATTCCCGCTAAATCTAGTAAGAAATTTTCCCGGTGAGTTTAGATGGGACATTGCGACATCATGGGACTTAACACTGGAATTTCCCGCGTAATATAAAGGTGAAAATTTTGCTCTAAAAATAGAGAAAAGCCTTCTAGCGCTACATTTAGCGGAGAAATTATCCCATCAAATCTAACAGGCCAGGATACGCCCAAACACAACAAGGGATTCGCTAGGAATCTCCGCCAGTAAGATCTATCGCCGTAAAACAGAAGAAAACGCACAAAAAAATGGGGGGGGGGGGGGGGGGGGGACACAGCAGTAGACGTTGCGTATATATTTAGAAAAAAGTGGCCGACTTGATCCCAAACGTTCAAGTCGGGACCGAGTCTATCCTGGACACCGTCTTTTCACGCAACGAATCTAAGAAATATTAGAGTTTAAAGGAACCGTGTTTGCACATCCGATACTGTACGATGGGACCTCCGGTACGAAGTGCGCATATGCGAGTCTTCTGTGGTAGCGCATGCGCAGTTCGAACCGGAAAGCCCATCGTATCTTATCGGATGTGCAAACAGGGTTCCCTAAAACTCTCTATTATTGGTCATACGAGATTTCAGACTTGTACGGCACTCCTTTGTAGTAATCAAATTACTTGTAAACGATTATTTTTTGGTAATTTTGTAATCATTTGAATACATTTATGAGGAAGTAACCACAAGTGTAAGCTGATTACTTTTGGAAGTGCTAAAATTGATTGTAACCTCTACTATTTTCCTTCACCGTCCTAATGGCGGCCTTTGTTTGTACAAGTTTTTCTGCTAAGAAATCCTCGAAACAAGTCTCCGACATGAAGATGGTTTACCGAAATTGGTGCATTAAGAAGATGAGTAGTTTATCTTTTGTCGATTCCAGTTCAAGAATGAATAGTACAAAATACCCAATTCGAAACCACCAGAATAATCTGTAGATTGAAAGATGTGGTTGTGTTGTCCCACTTTTAATTGTTTTATTCTTTCTTCATCCATCACTTGAACCAACACGCTCTTCTCCCAAGCAAAAATCTGTACTTTTGAGAATCTAAAGTAACCAGGAATGTAACGATTACTTTTCTCAAGTAACGGAAACTTACTTATCTTCTCGAGTAATCAAGTAACCTAACTGAACACGTTTTACTCAAGAGTAATTTTCATTTTAATTTATCATTTTTAGTGAGTAAGGTACGCAAGACTGCATTCCAAGTTCACATATTTTAGTGATAAGAAGGCAAGCCGGGTCTTGCATTTTTTCCTCAAGAAAACCGGCACAAAGCTGAAGCATTGCTTATTAATTGCAATTAGGAACCAATCATGAAGTTACGAACACCTTCAGGTTTAGTATGCCGCGCCTTTCCTAAGCTAATAACGGCTCTTATTTGTCTCTTTTGTACACGTGTCTAGAGTTTTACCTAACTAGCTAATTGTTTAAGCAAAAAAAAACAAAAAAACAAATCACCTTCATCTAAAATTATGGTATTCTTGGGTATGAATCATTATATGATACACAAAGTAGGTAGGCTGGGCACATTGGAAAAGTAATGTATTAGATTCAGGAAACTGCGGTCTGTCGGTTTCACTCTAGTCTAGCGAGCAGCTAGCTAGTCACTGACGATTGCTATTACATGAATAAGAAACTATGAACGCGTCCTCATTTGGGTTGAAGTCATATTAGCATGAATGCACTTGTCTCGTGGATACTCTGTAGGCTACCCATTACGTATGGTGACGTAAATAAATTTGATTTCACAATAAAAAAAATTGTGTCAAATTTGTGCAATCCATAAGAATTTGACACATTATTTCACGCGCGTAATACCTGATACGCAACACGGTTTCATGAGGGGTCGTTCTATTGAGACGAATCTTGTGTGTTTCTTAAACGATGTTGCACCCACTTTTTTTTCTAGTACAAACTGATGATATGTTCTTTGACTGTAGTAAGACATTCGGCAATGTGAATCATAAGCTATCGTTACATAAACTTTCTGTGTACAGTCTCAGTGATGATTATGGTTCTTGGTTTGACAATTATCGTTCTGGAAGAGCGAACAGTGTGTGCTATGCTCATGCGAAGTCACGCTTCTTTTCTGTACCATCTGAATTTCCCCGGGACTCCAACCTTGGACCTCTTTAATGTAT
Organism: Ixodes persulcatus; assembly: GCA_013358835.2. Lineage (NCBI taxonomy): Eukaryota > Metazoa > Arthropoda > Arachnida > Ixodida > Ixodidae > Ixodes > Ixodes persulcatus. Next base: position 666,809 of record JABSTQ010011501.1, read on the forward strand.
TCATCAAGGACATCCAAGACATCGTTCATCATTCACGTCTCTTGCAATATGCAGGCGATCTCAAAATCTACAAAAACATTGACATTAAGTGGCTCTATTCTACTTTAAGAAGATGTTAACGCCATATGTCAGTGGCGTCTAGACAACTGTCTTACACTCAACTTTGAAAAAACAATGTTATATCTTTTACGCACAAGACTAATCCTACTTCTTTTGTGTACCGACTAGAAAGAGCGGCAATTAACCGTGTACTGTGTTTAAAAGACCTTGGAGTTTTGCTTGACTTCAAGCTTATATTCAACTCGCATGTGTCGCATATTGTGAGCTCTTCTTTTAGACTTCTCGTTGTAATCTCACGATTTAGCCAACGTTTTTCGAGTATATATTTTTATTTGTGCTTTATCGGAAGACTCCTCCCAAAACATGATTTTTGTTCAGTGATCTAGAACAGTCTTAGTATGACTGCTTCAAAAAATCTAGACCGTATACAGAAAAAGTTTGCTAGAAGTTTTAATTTTAGATGTTCACATAACTCATACCTATACCTTGAAGAACTGAAATCGTTACAAATATCTGAACTTGCAAAAAGACTATGTTCGCGCGACCTTTGAATTTTTGTTTAAACGTATACACTCTTACTTCGACATTAGCTCATTAGTCTCATCTGTGCACTATCATATACCTAGAAAAAATGTGCGAAATCACCGCTGGTTGCACGTTGACCCCACAAATTGTATGTCACCATCAGGTCGCATTCAAACTATTCAAACCATCTAGACTCATCTGATATACACATTTTTAATACAGATTTGTGCCGATTTAAAAAGTGCTTACGTCATGTATGTGGCTGATATATATATACGTAGTCACTGCTGAGTATTTTGTACTATTTTGTTGTTTGCATTTCTTACCTTTCTTATTCTTTATTTACTTGAAATCTTCTTTAGTACTATCAAGTGCACCGGCACTTAGGCTTCGGCTGTTACTGGGGACAATAAATAAAAGTATTATTATTATTATTAAAGGGACCATGAAATGACCTTTTTTACTTTTGCCAGGTAACTTTTACATTAAACCTTCAACGTTCACTGAATGCCGAACAGGCATCCGTTTTCGACTCAGTTTATTAACTTCTACACAAAAAATTAATGAAATATCGACTTTTTCTTTCTCTCCAACTGACCGCAAAACAAGCTGCGGCGTAATTTTGACGGTCGTGACGTACCCTGTTTCCGGAACCGGAAGTTCTCTCGGCTGTAGAATGGGAGCGTCAGCGGCGGCGAGTTGGGGGTGCGCCGGTAGGTTTTACTGCGCTGATGGCGCTGATGTCACCGACGTATTTTCTGAATCGGCGCCCCTCATCGCCGCGATCACAAGAGTTGGTCGTGGCCGCGATAGCCATGGACACATCGCAGCTGAGCGAAATTCAATGAGATATGTTGCGCTACAGTGACAGCATGGGACTAGTCCCGTACGCCGGTATGCCTGCTGGGAAGTGCGGCGATTCTTCCGGTGAAGACTCCAGAAGTCAACCCAACTGTCATTGTTGGTAAAAGGCGGCCCGTGTCAGTCGTTTGCAAAGCGACGTAGATAGAGACAAATGGCCGCGGCGTTTTTCGCGGCCTATGAGATGCAGGAGCAAGCCGACGTTAAAAAAAGATACGTTTGAACTACGATAGTGTCAGCAAGAGCCACGTAAATATCTGTTCACACTCGGAGCGGACGCGCGCGTTTGATGGAAGTGCTGTATTCGCTGTGGGTAAGCGCTTCGGGTCCGATCTTTTACGATTGCAACTCGATACTGACGTGACACTCGGCAAAGGAAGGTTGGACCGGCATTGCACGTAGCTCCCACGAACTGTTATAGCTCGACAGTGACGTGCAGTCGTGTCAGAATAAAAATGGCATACTAATAACAAAGTGTACATACCGTATTACGAAGGTAATCCATACGGCGTTTATTTGAGCTCTATATCACACAAAACAAGAAGATAGAATCGACGAGAGTCCCTTTTCGACGACAGTGTTCGTCAACACTGCCTCGGAAAACAAGGGGAAAAATTGAGGTCAGCGATCAAACTATAATACGGGAAGGGTCCACAAGGGTCGCGCGGGCATAATCCATTCAGCACGCCAACCGGTCGTGGGCAGACGGTCTTGGCCAAGGACCGTTGAAGCAACGCAGCACCGAGTCGGAGTGGAGTGCCTGCTAGGCCTACCTGCCGAGCTCGGTGGATTCGTAGCCGTTGTAGATTCTCTCGGGTATTTCTGGATCCAGCGTTCTTGTTCGTCGTGTTCTGTTTCAAGTACATTTTTCTTCCTCCTTGAAGTCGGGACGCGCGAGAAGAACACGTAGAAAAATAAACGTTCGTTCGTCGTCGCGACTACACCGTGGTCTCCGCCAACGACGCGTCGGCCCTTTTGCGCAGGCGCAGTAGGGTCTTTTTCTTGCTTTGTTTACCACACGATAGATGGCGCTTGGCTCTCAGCATTATCAAATTTGACAATTTTCGTCACATCTCTAATTATGCTACAAAATGTGGATCTGAATATTATTTAACAAAACTTTTAGGAAACACTCGCCGGCTATATATTGTTTACGATCGCGGTGCTGGTGAGGTAGGCTCTTACCCAATAGGCGACGTGGATTCGGCTGACGCGCTCCGTTTCCGCGGATGCATCGTAGTGAAAAGGCAGAGAGCTTTCGAAGGAAAGAAGGCGCAAAAGAGTCCAGTTTTCTTTTAAAAGTTCTATAGCGAAGAATTGTTTTTGGCTCCCTATTTTTGTGTTTTTGTGTTGCTTTTCACACCTCTTACGACGATCGGTGGATGAAATTCGATTTCAGAATCGTTTCATGGTCCCTTTAAACAGTAAGGCACTCGGCAAAAACAAAAGTGCTGAGAACGAACCAATATGATCACAGATTCTATCAAAGCAGGCCATACCAGCGTTGACGGCCTCCTCCGAGTACACTGGAAGCGACTCAACAAACAATCCTCACGTCAACTTCCCGAGCGCCGTTAAGGAACTCCTATATGCACGCTTTCAAACCTCCCGGCTTTTGGGAAAAGAAGGAACTGAAGAAGCGCACATAGACGCGCTTCATTGATGAGCACGCATGCATAGATGCGTGTTTGTGAATAGTAGAATCTTTACAGACGTTTGCGTTAGAGGGATTTCATGCATGCCAACAAAATTTATATTTCTAAACAAAGCTGCAAAATTCATACCTCGCAACTATGCTTGCGTCACCAGTGTAACCTGATGAAACATCGACATAACAAATTATATTTTAATCAAGGAATGCTCCTTACACCCCTATCATTTAATCACATTCTATTAGAGCTTGGCAAAGGTATGCTTGGGCTAGTTGGTTGATGAACATTTTGGTTTAAAACAGAGCGACAAGACAAGGACAAAGTAAAGGCGAGACAGACAGACAAGGACAAATTAGAGACGAGACAGCGCTGTCGTCTGTCTCGTTTTTACTCTGTACTTGTCTTGTCGCTCTGCTTTAAACTAAAACGCTATTGGAACTCCTTACATTTTAAGGAATGTTTTTGACGGCCGGATCACCATGTATTGCTCTGTTTACATTAAACTTTTAAAATTAACCCCATATTTGTTCGGACTAATATGTTCAAATATTCAACACTTCACGCCGCCATTTATGATTGGAGCAGGTTCTCCGCGGATATTTCTAAGCAAAGCTGCAAACTTCATTCTTCGGAACTATGTTCGTTTTAACAGTGTAACCTGTTGGAACATGGATATAACAAATCATATCTTAATCATGGAAGGCGCTTTGCACCCCTATCAATTAATCCCATTCTATTGGAGCTTCATGAAAGATATGTTTGGGCTAGTTGGTTGATGAGCATCTTGGTTTAAACAGCGCTACAAGACAAGGAAAACGCAAAGACGAGACAGCACTGTCGTCTCTCTCGTCTTTACTTGGTCCTTGTCTTGTCGCGCTGTTTTAAACCAAGATGCTATTGGAGCTCCTTGCATTTTAGGAAATGTTTTTGACGGCCAGGTCACCATATATTGCTCTGTTTACATTGAACTGTTGAAATAAACCCCTTATTTCTTTCCGACAAATATGTTCAAATATTCAACACTCCAGGTCGCCATTTATGATTGGAACAGCCTCTCCGGGAAAATCGCCTCCATCAGTCATCATCAGCGTTTTGTTTCGGCCTCAAAACGTTGCATATTTAATAGGTTGTATATTGCTGCACAAATTTAGCTGACGTCACTGTCTCGGGCTTAGATCTTCACGTTTTTATTCGGCTGTACTTCCGATACCTTCGCCCTGCTCCGCAAGCTGAAATTTCGTCAAATAAAAATATGGAATGCGTGCTTTGTTTATTTTTGTTTCTTTTTTGTGCCTCATTTTCTTATGTAGTTCATTAAATTACGTCCCCCCCCCCCCATATTATGCCCAAGAGGACCTAGGGCTACTTAAATAAATGCACACATATATAAATAAATATGTATCAAGGCGCTCGCTGCGGGCATCATATTCTTTCATTGCGTAAAAATCAGTGTGCAGTATAGCAAGGCATGAGTAGGATCGGAATGCCTGCTCCATAAACAAATCTTACCTGAACCAGCTAACTGTAGAAATCAGAAAAGTTTTCTTTTTCTCTCGTAATTGCACTTGCTATCTGATAATAAAGACAGTTGTTTTCTTATTTTTACCGCAACGGTGGACGTCAATCGGATTTTAACTTTAAAACGTACGTCGCAATCCTACATTTGTCAGCGCCACAAAGCGGTGAATACAGCACTATGCTTATGACGCTAGTCTGGTTGCAGGTAGACAAAAAACATCAGACATTAGGGTTTTTGCATTTCTTAATGTATAATTTTGCATTTCTAACTTTATAATTTAGATATTCACTCTATTTATTTATGCAGCTACCCGACGTAAGAATCTTCGTTCTTTAGCTTTTCCTCGAATTTTTCGGACCGCCCAAAGTCTTTGTTCAGGAGTGGTTGAAAATAGAGTGAAAAGAAACAGTACTTAATTCTAAGACCAATGCTCGCCGTGTTGTGCGTTCCTGGCGCCTGGAGCGTGTTTTCGACTTGTGTGATAGTGGTCCCGTGCTGTAGTCTTTTAAGTGACCACAAAGTACGTCGCTGGAGCCGGGGTGTAATGCTGTCAAATATCGCTATCCTAAAAAATTATCGTAAACGTTTAAAAAAAACACAAAACACGAGCGAATTCAAGTGTTGCTTTTGCAGGAGCGTCCAAACTTCTGACTGCTGGGGCTATCGTGGATTGTCAAGCTGAAGAGAAGCCTAGAAAGGAAAAGGCGTCTGCCGTAACCACCTCCGCTGCTCTGTCAAGGCCAGGTTTACGGAAAGAAACAGCCTAACAGAAGTGTGACGTCATCAGGCCGAAATCGAGGGGCCACAAATAAGGACGCGGTACACGCAACAGCCGGAGACGCATTCCATGCAGACACAATGCTAGAAGTAATACTCACGGAAACGCAAATGTGTTGAACTGAATGCTTCATGAGAATTGAAAACAAACAAATATTTGTTTAGCTTTATATTGCAACCGCAGCCTCCATGTTTGTCTACTTAACTGTGCCGGTGACGTCAGTAAAAAACCTCCATTGGGCTGAGTAAAATGGGCTATTTCCTGAACTTAGAGCGTGGTTGTCCAAATACAACTACGGGTGTATTTTTTTTGTTTTTTTTTGTATATAGTTTTGGGGTTCTATTTTTCCACGTTTGATTTCGTAAGCAATTCAGGAACCGTTTAATGAAACGACAGTGGACGAAGAAGATTACGAAGCTGAAAACTCGAGAAAACGGGGGTGGTGGGAGAAGAGTTTGGATGGCGAAGCAACAGAACAGTTCGTTGAGTGAGTTTGTAGACGCTGGTTAAAAATAGCAGTGAACAGAGGCAATTCAGTCGAAACACTACGATATTGTACGTGACTTTCTAGGGAGCGGACGGGGCACGGCAGAATTGTGCTCGAATGTTCCACACATTGTTTGGGGCAATCAAACAAATTGCATGTTTATTTTTTTATATTTCTTAAAATCTTGTATAGTTATAAAGTAACCCATTGGCACTATGTTAGAACGACTGGACGGGCAGTAGGTATGGGCCAACTAATCAACTGTCATGAGTTTGTAAACACATATACCCAAATTCTTTGAAATATTAAGATAATGACACGCTAAACGTACCACCACTCAAACCCGACGTGTTATTTTTTATTTTTGTAACAGCAAAAATTTGCGGGAAGCGGGAAAGCGGGAGCAAAGAGTTTTAAGGTTTTCTGTTGAGAAAATACCAGCAGCACATCAGAGGTATTGGCCAGCGAGCAACATGCAACAGGTATAAAACCTAAAATAAACATTTAGTCATGGTCAAAGAATAAATTAAAATTAAGCTTAGGAGCTGCCAAAAAAAATGAGGGTGGTCATGTTACCCTTCCAGTCCTCACCAAAAAGTGAATATTCAGCTGACGTTAACCATTTTTCACGTGAAACCACAGCGAAAGCAGAGGACAAGGGCTTAAAATATGCACCACGTGTAACGAGAGGCCGGAAAGCTTGCACGTCTTGGGGCTTGAACAGCTAAGGTTAATATCTCCTTCGCACTTTAAGGGAAATATAAAACGAGTTTTCACTATGGCTTTGTTGTGTTCAGAGCAAACACTCCATGTCCTTAAAGCACGGAACTTGAGTCAGTTCACGATTAAAAAACGGCGCATATATGACGATCATCTTGTGTTTGCTCTTGGAATTTCTACATTTCTCCTACCGATGGGCGTCGTTGATCATAAAAGAAGAGAAGTATGTGTTTTTTGTTTTCAGGATGAATAATTTGTTTAGTTCCGCTTGTCCAAGGTGGAACAAAAAAGTATCTTTAATTTTATAAATAAAAACACTCCGCAGCCAACATTAGCTTTGAAGCCATGTGGCGCCACACTAGGGACTTTGTGTGATATGAAAAGTGAATAGCACGCTGAAAAGAGCGAACATTCTGTCCCCCGACGCCGGCTTACGTTTCGCAGTTCCTTTAATTTGCGCCCTTTTGTTTTGTCCAATTGCAGAAATCTCTTTGTTTAAGTGAAATAAAGTGGGTGGTACTTGATCGGGCAGGGACACTAACAGTGCAAAGGTGCGGGTAATTTTCTCCCTCCTAATGAACTGCCTCGTCAGGAGTTAAAGCGCTAGTCCGAAACCTTGACGAGGTGAAACGCGAAACGACTAGGATGTCCCATTACTCCGACGGAATTTATTCGAAGCGAACTGATGGCTTAGTTTCAGAATATGTATTGTCCTTCCACAAGGGAGGTTCTCATTTGAATGACCTGTTGTCGACCGCTTGCGCAGAGGAATACTTGCTCCCCAACTGACTGGCTCCACAAAGACGCCGCAGATTAAATGACTTCTGCGTACAGGAAGCGTTTGGCTTCGGTGGCATACTTGAGATTATAAGTTTATTATTCGTCACTGGCGCAGTATTTGAAAACAAGAATGCATGTTTATAGTTGGGCTGGCTTCTTCGTAAGCGTCGACAAATATTAAAACGTAAAGGTGTAAAATCTTATATTTGAAGAATCTTGTTTTCGAGATCCAAAGGTCTGAACGTTCGTACTTGGCGCTATTAAAGCGGGTTCATTGGCTTTATCAAAAGGTTTCAGAAGTTGTCTTAGCAGGATTGTGTTGCTTGAAATAACCGTTTACTAAGATAATTACAAAAAATAACCTAGTGTGCGATTGAGTGATACTAAAACCTTAAATTGGTGCGCTTTTGCGATAAAATACTCTTTAGGTTCTGAATTTGCACATGTCTTTAATGCACCGCCCATACAAAATGCTGAATATTATAGGAAATTTCATCAATCACTATCCTAAACGATTGCATTCCAGTTTGTTGCATTGATTCGCGGTACATGTACAAGGCTGTCTAAGCACGTAAATCACGAACATCTCAAACCAAAAAGTTTAAACGCAACTATTTTCATTACAAAAAAAAACAAAAAAAAACAAGCGTAGTCACTCTTTTTTTTTTCTTATATCCGAGCGGTGTGACGCAACGAAACACTATAAATCTACGCAACAGTCGATGTTTTCACTGTTTACGCAAAAAAAAAAGACGTCGATAGCATGACTTTCATTCTTTCATTCCTTAGGGTTATTTTTTATGCGGGGCATTCAGTAGTTCGACGGCAAGTAAACTTACGTTAAACAATCGCGAATGTTTTTTTCAACGTCATCTTTATCCCAAGCTATCGGGGTATATTGTTTCTTTTTGCGGTTTGGGTTGCAGCATTCAGTCCGGCAACTTACGCCGCATTCACACTGGCGACTCAACCGCATTCACAAAGCGGTTGCGAACGCGGTTGCCCTAAAGGATGCTGAAGCGGAATCCGGATTTCGCAAAATAAGGCTGCAGAAGGGTTGAACGGAACGCTATGAACTCCAAAAGATCAATCATGCATCGATATCTCAAACGTATGGCCGTATTTGTGAAAAAGAAGGGCGAGATCAAGCGAGGACTGTGATGTCAGAATCCTCCTGGAACCCTTGAGAATGAGGGGAGGCGTCCTCGCTTCTCTCCTCCTCGCTTCGGTTCACCAGCTCGACGGGACAAAGCGAGGAGGAGAGGGTTTGAGAATCGCGACGTCACACGTCTCGTCGGCCTCTTCGGCCCTATTCAGTCGCACAGTTCTTTTCCAAAATACGGCCATTCGTTAGGAATATCGCTGTATGAGTGATGTTTTTTGGTTTTCGCAGCGTCCCGCCTATTGCTCCAGCCTTGTTTTGTAAGCTTTAAGTTTGCGTTCAGTATCCTTTTAAAGATGCAATGCAAAGTCACGCGCAGTTGATGATGAAAACGAGCGGATCCGCTTCGCGGTTGCGATTGAACGCCTGTGTCAATTGCAGCCTTAGTCTAATATTGTCGACCCGCATTATAGCTTATCGCGAACGCCGGTGACATGCTCACGCTCGAACGACCAGTGGCTGCTTTTCTTTTTTTTCTCCACAAACGTCGCTTTGGTCAACGACATCGGTCACGATTTGCGCCCTTTTCTTTTCCACACCATTGGGTACACGATAAACGCGAGGGCCAAAACGAAAGGGTGCTAGGTCTTTTCTAAGAACGGCTTGGAATGGAAACGGCTCTCGTAGAAAAGGTCAAAGCTGGAATCACATTTCTTATACAACACACAAAATAGGGTCTGACAACATAGCCTGAGATGTTCTCTTCCCTTGTATGGCGGCCCAGTCACATCGATCATACAGAATCCGTTGTTGTTGTCTTTTATTTATTTTTAATTTTTTTTAAGACTTGCGTTTGTAGTAAACATGTCTGCGGCCATTGATGGCGGACAGCCTGTTCCGCTGAGTAAACTGTAAACACACACACATATGTGACGTCACCGTATACGTCATGTGCTCTATAGCCAATCGGAGCAATGCTGTCCATAAGACGACGACGGCCGGCTCAGATATTGTTTCACACTTCATTCTCAAACAGTATTGATATAGAAATATAAACTGGAAAATAGAAAATTAAGGACGTTTATAATTCTCTGCAATGCCGTATTAGAGAGCAGCTCTTGAGGAGGAAGAGGGGAGGGTACGGAGGGGAGGGTATGCCTCTCCTCCTCCTCCGTACCCGCCCCTCCACCTCTCCTGCTCCTCTCCCATTTAGCAAGAAATTTTCGCTAAATTTCACGTTAAATTTAGCGAAAAAATCTCCCTGCTAAATTTAGCGGGGAAATTTGTGCGCTAAATTTAGCGGGACGTTTTCCATAATAACGTCACACGTGACGTCACGTGTGACGTCACGAGGGTAAACTTTTCCCGCTAAATTTAGCAAGGAAATTTTACAATTTCCCCTCTACATTTAGCGGAAAAATTTCCCCACTAAATTTAGCAAAACACTTTTCCTCGAAAATTTAGCAAACAAGTTTCTCGCAAATTTATCGAAAAGTTTCCCGCTAAGTTTAGCGGGAAAATTATGCCCTCGTGACGTCACGTCTGACGTCATTACAAAAAAAACACGACCCGCCCAGTTTAGCAAAAAAACTTCCCGCCAAATTTTGCGAAGATTTATTTCGCCAAATATCGCGGAAAAGTTTTACCCTGGTGACGTCAAACGTGACGTCATGCGTGACGTCATCATGGGAAAATCCCATAATGCAACGCGCGGTTACGCCGGCGCCTACACCGACGGCGACGCCGACACCTGTCAACCCGGAAACGGACGCCTAAAAGCTGCGCTCTAAAACAAACTTATTTATGAAGGATTACGAACTTCAATCTCAAGCTAGTATCTTGTATCCTTTACTGTTTGAAAGAACAGATTGTGTCACAGAGGCAAACGCTGACATCGTCCGCGGGTTCCAGCCGCGCAAATAAACCACATTTACTATAGCGTCTACGTATAAGGTGGCAGAACTTTTGATGCCATATTTGTATTTTCGTTTTTCACGAGCACATACTTAATATTTAGACAATGACTCGTAGTGCCGGTACCTCCTCCGCCGCCACCCCTAGCACTGGTATTTGCTGTGGTACATGCTGTATTGAATTTAACGCAATGCTATCGTTTGCCGCCATTCACGCTCCAATCCTACACAAATAACTGTGACAAACAAAAACTCTTCAAGAGCTGCGTGCAAATTGTTACGTATCCGTAATTAGTCGCATACGCATTCGAAGCAAGTTGGCAACATCAAGTGTTTGCGCGAGGCACGCGTGAGAACAAATATTACAGCGAAGTTGTATATAACTCACAAGTCGGATTTCGGAAATTTTTCGTGTCGTCGTCTTCGCTAAAAAAATAAAACAAACTTTAGCGATTGAAGCAAAAAGTGCATATCACGCATACAACATACAGCGCAGCATTTGTTTCAATAAAGAGCAAGCACAAAACATGCATCCGAACCATATAATTGATGATAAGGTGCTCCTGATAACAATGCAAAGCACTTAGCGCTTACCGCATACGTTTCTCGGTCAAGATTTTTAGGAAGTTTTAGAATAGCGCGCGTTAAAGCTTTGCGTACACAAAGAATAGCGTCGTCCCTACTGCACATGCGCCAAACGCTAACTTCGCGACTGCAATTTTTTTATACGGGACGACATTTGCACTGGGTTTGGGAAACCCAGTAAGGTGGGCAACGATCACCGGCAACTTGATGCTTGCGACGCGCGAAACGTTCTTGGTGACGGTGTGGTGGGCGAAGGTCAGTACACGAGACCTCTCTGCCGAGGCGACGCAAGCGGACACGACCGGTCGACCGCTCGCGTCGCATTCTCATATTTAAACACATCTGAAATGTTACTCTGGACCTAAAAAGCTTGTTTTTTTTTTTTTTTCAAGTTACAGCATTTCGTGGGTGAACTAAAACTTTTTACTGTATCTTACCGGCGTTGCAAGCGCGAGATGCTTGGAATTTTGTGCCGCGGCTGAAAAACTGTATGCTCAAACTCTCTTACGTAGGGTGCCCTAGAGCAAGCGTTAGACTTAGCATAGCGTCCGCTACAATTGCGTACTTGATTCTAAAACTCCCTACTGTTGCGCAAGCTGCCGCGGCGACGGCAGCTTGAGACGTGGGGAGTGACATCACTAGCCATTTATATATAAAAAAGTTTTGCTACACTGCATTACTTTTCTTTCGAAACGCATTTGGTATAGACCCTTTAGGTCTTTAAAGACATGAACTGCCGCTTGCATCCCAAGGGACTTCCGGTCGCACCGTCATTGCAAGCCTGTTGAGGTAGCTTACGTACATCACCAGTGCTAGAAAGCATAAATGCTATACGGACAACAAAGTCGGAGATTTAACCAGTGCCTACGGCTGCAGAATATTGCATCTTTGAGGAGGCAAGTTGGTTTACAAAAATACTTGAAACATTTTAACAGATCTCACAATCTTTCATTCTTTTGGCGTTCGCCTGCAATATTGGTAGTTAAACGTTTCAATTACATTCTAAGGTGGCCTTTGTTCATTCTTTTTATAAACCGAAAGTTCTCTGGGACGTCAAATACTGGAGCACAACCTGGTGGCGTTTCCCATTAAAAGGGTCTATAGTGCAGTGGGCAACCGTTGCAGGTGATACCACAGCCTCGCTGTCCAACTGCGTTCACAGCGTGGATTGGAGACCTAACTTTTTGTATGAGCGTTTACAGACCGGCATGCCAACTTCTTAGCCGCTCATTTTTAATCTTTGATCTTCTTTGAGATATTTGAAGTAACCTCAACACCTTGGCACAGAAAAAAAAAACTTTTAAACTTCATTTTCCATTAGATGGGAGATGTAGTTTTGTTCATGGAGTAACGTACTGTCAAAGCTTGTTGATTGTGCCTCTGAGAAAATTCGTCGTTGCAATGTAAAGCTTGTATTTAAACTACCTAACAAGGTGTTTTAGTTTACTCAATTGAAAAATGCATATTTCATTTTCAATGTTTCAAGAATACGAAAACGCCTTCCGATTTTACGTTTGTTCGTTTTATTTTTCATTTGTGATTACATCGGTATAATGGTGATTTACGGCGCACTACAACATTTTGTGCTTCAACACTTATGTTTATTAACGAATATTTGTCTCTTTTGCATTCGTTAGAAACTAAACATATTTAACTCTAGTTTACTATTTTAATACCTTTCATTCAGCGCTGTTTATGATAGCCGACTCAATCCGGGGTCAAACTGATTATACATCATTAAAGAGACAGTCTGCATGCAGATTTGAAAGCGAGTCACTGCGAGATCTTTGCTTCCAGTGCCGCATTGCAATGAGTTCAGGAAGAAACTTGGCACGAGTCATTCGAACCACGGATATTGCGGTGACTCGTGTTTGCAGCCTGTCTTTTGTATGATTTATAAGCAGTGTGACCCCGGCTTAACCCGTTTCACTACGAACTGCGTAAAACAAATATGTGTTATGTTTCCGAAAAAAGTTCCCATCAAGATGAGAATATAAAGCAGTCCACACCCGGTGGCTTCATTCATCACTTCCAGCGTTAGAAGCGTGACGTTAACTCAACATAGCATACGCGCGGTGACCGAGCATAAACGCGTTCTTCTTTCGTTACTAAGAAGCATCCACCTTTGTGTCAAATTTGTTCTTCGCAGCGACATTATTAATGATCGCAGCAAACTTTATGAAAGCTCAAAACTAAATATGAAATATTAATGTCGTAGAAGGGGAGACTTGCTGGGAAATGTCGTGCACCGACGTGCCGAAATTACGTAATTAGGTGCTTGATTTTTCGCCGCTCCGAACAACTACATGTATCGTCAAACTCCTTGGCGCCTATTAGGTGAGGTGTTTTATTTAAGATCGTCGACGGCTTCCCAAACACATTGTTCGTGTATGTGCTGCGCAGGAGCACTCCACTTATTAGGCAGCGTCGGCCTCTGCTCTTCTGATGAATGGTGCCAAGAAATTAAGGCCTGGTACCCTAGACCAAACATGGTAAGAAAATGTTTCAATGTATCAATGTTAGCTTAACACCTTACTCAGCACAGCACCTACATGTAAATCAAAATACACTTCACCGATGCAAGTTTTCTTTTTTGTTATGCGTTATATAAAGCACCATGTTTCTAGCCGCAAGCTCGTGTTTTGCGCATGCTTTGGCACCAAATACACGTTGCTAAAATTCAAGTACGCTCACGCTATACATATTTCAATGGAAGGAACATTTTAACAATATTTTATTACATATCTCGACAAATTTTAGCGTGCTGATAAGTTACAAAAGTGCAAGAAAATTGTCATAAACAACAATAACTGCATGTTTTATCCTATATTCCTGATTTATGTCGCCTTTTTATTCCTTATTACATATCCTTCCGATCGATTTGGAACTGAATCCCATCAATTACATATTTGTCGGTAATCTTGCTTAGAAGTTCAAGGCGATGGTGGTGCAACTCTGCCGCCGCGAATAAAAAAAAAGTAAAATTCTCGAATCAATAAAAAAAGAGAAAAAAAAGATAACAAAGCATAGGATGGTTCTCCTGAAGATGTGAATTCAGGATTGCCTTGTCCACGTTTATTCTTGAAACTGACAATCATGACATATGAGTTCTTAACAACACTAAATATAGGATATGAAATTATTCGTTTTCCTTTTGTTTCTAGCTCTTTGGTAGTGCGCCACCTTAATTTGTCTATTCTATGTGTATCTGCGAAATACCTAAAACAACTTTTGCGCTATGCCAGGTGAATATGAGCATGTGCGGTGTGCGTGGCCTCACATTTTTTGCAAGCATGCAATAGAGCGTGCACTCCACGATACATATAAATCTAATAAAATCTAACCCATTGATTCACCATTGTTACCTACTCACTTCTATTATACAAAAACGCAAGACAACTAAACCTTTTGTACGAAGGTTGCAAATTCAATTATATTGGAAGCGTAGTATTTTTGTATTTATAAAATATATCAGGAAGTAATTTGCACTTCACCTTCCCCAGCTCAAACGGCCTTGACATATATACTGCACGTATGTTAAGCTACTGGAACTATTGCATGTTGAACAGAAAGTTGCGGTCCCTGTCTTGCTTATCTTTATTATTTGACAAATACAACAATGACAAAACTTGCTCGGATATGCTTCATGCCTTCATCAAACGTCTTCCTGTTGAGTACAGTAATGGTGCTACCGTGCCTGAGCTAAATTTTACACTATATAATCTTGAACTCCTTACAGTGAAAATAACCAGCAGCTCATCAGGTCCCCTTCATGGAACATTCAAACATTTGTATGGCTAGACTAATTCAGAACCAAAAATAACACTATTTTATAATTCTTCTAAAGTAGCGTCGACCTTACTAAAAAAAGTGTGCTAGCATCGTGGGAAAGCGCACCGCCTACAAGAACCTAGATTCAACATTTCCTCTTGCCTCCATCCCACAGCACGTGACAACTGTTTCTTTCTTCGAAAGGCAGCTAAGTGGGCATTTTTCAGTAAAATGCTGTAAATATTTTGTCATGTAATTTCTGCGGTTACATTCAACAAACTAAATTGTTAAAATGTCAAGTTGTTACTCTTCCTTCAAATGCATTCAAATACTTTGAAGTCAGTAACAGTTCCTGTATGGTACGTGTCCAGAAACGTTTGAGAGTAAGATTTGCGGTATTTTATGCCGTTAAAAGCACGCAATAATTGACGCCCTTTTTATAATTTATTTTAATTCTCATGTATTTATTTAAATGGAATACTGAGCCCACTCGGTTAAAATCTCTATAAAACACTTACGGTTGCCACCTGTGCATAGTGGCAACCAAGGCCGCGTAATCGGCGTCTTGCTATACTCCGTTCACCTTAAAGCTAAGACTGCAGCCAAAGCTAAGAGCGCGAGTTATACTCCCTTCTCCCTCAAGCGGAGACTACAAGCTCCGCCTTCAGCCCGAGCTCGCTGGCTACCGCAGTGCTTTGGTTGCGCGTGTCTGCGCGTTCACACTTGCGTTAGGATGGGCAGAACGCTCGCGCTGAAGGTGTAGCTTCTAGTCTCAGCTAGCGTGACCGGAGTAAAGCCAGCACCTCTTGTTTTGAAACGTGCCTTTTGCGCGCGAGCGCTCTTTCTGCGGAATTAACTTCCGAGCACATATAATATAATACAAATATATTGCATCGAAATTCATAGACAATCTTCCTTTTCAATGCGATATTAAATCCTAGGGAGGCTCCTTCTGCCACGACCAAGGGCTGAGTGAAAGAACCATGTTCATCTCAATTTAACCAGCGGAATATGAGCTTCATAGAAGAAACGACGAAATGCTTTTGAATTTCGACGTAGTCAGGAGCCAAACAGCACAAAAACAGGTAGCCTTTTCTTTTCTGCTAACTGATTTTTACGCTTTTTGCATCTGTTGTGCTTGCTCTGAATCATATATGATATTCGGGACCTTAGTCAGGTTCATAAGGCATCTCTTGCCCCTGCCATCCCACCTCAAAATGGCTAATAAAATAAAGAAATAAAATTAAAGCCGCAATCTCCTGTTCTTACGGTCGCAGTCTCAACCAAAGGCTGAATGTCGTATGTAGAAAATTGCGCCCAAGATGCCTAAAAACTTTGAGATTCTTCTCATAGACCTTGTATCCGAGCACCACTAGTTGCTGCAGAGTGGTCTCCAGTGCCGTCTTGGAAAAGTTCCGAACCTCCGTTGTCCAGCGAGGACAACCGAGACGAGCAGTCACGTCGGTCATGATCAGGACGTCTCTCTGCATGGCCATCCCAGTCGATCGGCTTATTCATTCGGATTGAACTCTACTCGGCCAAGTGTCATGGCTGCCCGAGCGCAAATATACTGCGTTGGCCCAGTGACTGTAGACCAACGTGACAGATTGAAATTGCGAGCAGAATTCTTACAAATATTTTTTGTAAGCCTTGCTTTTTTATATTATCTTCAAATAGTTTTCAACTACCGGACATCGGAAAATGAACATGTAATCGCAAAAATAGTAGTAACAGACTAGTCGCATTTTACAAAATAACAAAAATATTCAGACAAATGTCTGAAACTAAATAACATGAGAAAGGGACACTCGAAACATAAAAAAAGGCAACAGGTAAATGTTTCGTGCAAGCATCGCCTACATGGAATATTGTATAGATTGCGAGCGTTCCGTAACTTAATGTAGGACTTTACAAAGCGCCAGTAAGTTAATCTAGAAATGTAATAACAATCAAAATTCCCTTGCATTCTTGAATTAACCGCAAATCAAATAGAGAGCTTCTCAGTTGGTTAGATACTACTGAGTCCCTAATATATGGTTGATACATTCGTCAATTAAAAACAGGTTGACAGCCCTCTTCCTGATCTGTTTACGCTAGTCACTTCTTTTAATTGATGATACCAGTTGTTGTTTTTTGTGTCATTCGTCCCTAATTTTCATAAGAACCTCTTTTTTTTTTATTTTACGAGTTCTCGAGAGCAGCGAATTTCGGATACTTTTTCACGTCTCTTTTATTTTATTTTCATTAGAAGCATATTTGGAAATTTTAAGGGCACATCAGTAGTTTAGCTCCATGTTGCGGTGAAAAAGTGCCGTCCAAATTGTGAGCTAAAAACCTATTTTTCATGCAAAGCTCTTCAGAAAGTCAGTCATCTCAGTTAAATTCTATTTTATTTACTATTTTGTTTACATTTCGCCCGTTGGAAAGCACAACGAAAGATTTTAAGTACGCACCCGATCTCTCCACCTCGCCGTAGATTTTCGCACGGTAAAGTTCGTCTGTTATTGTAAGCGTCACCATGGCAACGAAGCATCTTCATTATGGACGAACGAGCCAACGCAGCAAATGAAGCCAGCAACGGCAGACGCTATCATCTGAATGCATCTGAATGCCATCTGCTAAAGCATAGCCTCCTATATACTGACGAAGCCTGGCAGATCGAATGGAAAAGGTGGCGAGACAGACAACGGATGAGAGGAGAGCCACGTGACTGGCACCCCGCTGCGGCGAGACGCTGAAACACACTTTCCCAAGCGAAGAAGTGTGTTTCGGGTCCTCGCCGCTGCAAAAGCTGTGCGCTGACGTCCAGGTTCCCAGAGAAATGGCTCTTTGATGCTCTCTGCTACCAGATCCTCGCGCTCCAAATCTGCGACCGGGCACTCTATGGCTCCGTCCTCGAACTGCCAGGCTTTGTGAGTATAGAGCAGGCTATGGCTAAAGTCAATGTTACTAGAACACTCAGTTGAGAAACTCACCGTTGAAACCTGGGCCGCTGACGTGCACCCATACCGAGCTAAATACAATAACAGCAGACTTGTGCCCGTTACTTCAAAAACATAATTACTTACAGTTACCATTACTTGGCCTAAAAAGTAGTGGATTACCGTTACAAAGTACTCCCCGTAAAAAGTAATCAATTAATTACTTCGTTACTTTACTCGATTACTTTTGCGTTACTCCAAAGGAACACAAAAAAGACATTCTATCTACGGCGTGTTTGAAAGAAAACATTTTGGGCCCCATCAAAATTAAAACAAAAATAAACACATTTATTACTTTCTACCCAATATTTTAGGTTAATAACTTTAGGAGAACGAATTTATAAAGTTTTAAAGAACTTGAACAGCTGCTCAAGATAAACAAGCCTTGCGCTGTTCAACCGGGACAGAACTAAATCCCATGATAATGCGACGAATGCAGTTGGGCGGTGGAGGCACGCACACCATTCGAGTTAATCCGAGTTTGGCGTCGGCGAGCTTCAAAACACGATTTCCCTGAAATTATGGTTTTAAACATGTTGAATTAACCTGAGACTGGGGTAGAGAAGAAACATCAAAACGTAGAAGGGACAGAAAATAGACAGGACGACGTCTCAAACTCAGCTAACTCGTTTATTTAGTCCACCTCCTCATATAGTATCAATCTCAAGGTCATCTCCACCAACACAAAAGGACGAAGTCTGTACAGTTCTAGCGCCACCGTCTTCATCACACAATGCAAGAACGTTGACAACCTTTACAGGTCGACGCGACAAGGCAACATCCATCCACCTTCAAACTTGAACAAAGGATCTCTTCCCCTACTATTCTAAACACAGTTCATACTTCTGAATCATAAACACGCCCTCTCCACTTAAATAAACTAACACACATTGAAACGGTAGTTGGGCCAATACACGTAGAGAACCACACAAAGCAAAAATGTTTTACAGGTTTTTGGAAAATCACAAGCAGGTCGCACTTCAAACACCCTAAATAACAAATAAAACAAATTACATTTTTAGAAAGCTTTTTGAATTGCTTCCAAACTGTAGTGAAGCCTGACTTATGCAGTTGCCTAGAGACTTTAACCGCACGGTCTCCCTTACTATTCTCTTTACATCGTTCCTCTCTTTGTGTATTATTTCCGTCTCCGACCATAGCGCGGTGCAGTTGTTACATTCATGAATTATGTTTTGCTTCTTCCGAGTTTTGTGCATTGTTCTTTACATTTCTTTTATGTTCGTTTAATCTGATATTTATGCAGCGTGAAGTCTGTCCTACATACTTAAATCCACACTCCAATGGTATCTCATACACGCCACCTGTCTCGCAACATACCGATTTTTCCCGATGAGCCTTTTTGCACTCACTCACACCTGTTTGAAATGGCGTCAGTTTACTTAATCTAAAATCTGAACTAAAGACCGTGACTACTCCAAACTGCCTCGCACATGCCTTCAGGTTGTGAGAGATGTCATGAAAATATGGGACTACAGCAAAGCGGTTCCGTGATTTCTGTTCGGGTTCTCTCCTGCCTTAATAAACAATTCTAATTGCCGTTTTATAAACTGTTACCATAACCTACACTTATCAACCTTTTCCACTGCCTTCTACTGATTCAGTGATATGATAGACACATGACCTTTCTAACGCGTTCCTGACCAATGACTTTACAATCCCCGCCTCTACGGTCTTCGAATGACAACTCATTTTTGGCAAAACCGGTTTCGAAATTTCTTTACCATATTCCCAACATAACCCTCCATTTATGTGAATACGTTAATCGAGAAACTGCAGAACATAATCGTTCGGTGTTTCCACTGTAAACTTAAATTCTGGAGCCGTTGACCTTATTACAATTTCTATGGTTTCTGTTATACCTTCCGTAAACGTGCATATTAAGATGTCATCTACATATCTTCTCACTATCGCCGTACCCGGGGACAGCCCCTGTAGATTATCGTGCACTGCACGATTCAAAGAGTTTAAGTGAACTTCTGCTAAAATCGGTGCGACTGATAACCATATACAAACACCTTCTTTTTGTATATACTTTCTTCCTTCGTACTCCACTACCGTTGACTTCAGATAAAACTCCAAAATTGTTAAGAAACTGTCTACCGATATACCTAAGCCCGATTGGAACTTAACGAGATTCAGCTCCAATGCCTCCCTCACTCTCTCCATTAACCGGGTATTTTCTAGGGAATAATACAAGTCCTTAATGTCCATCGATAACACTGAACAACTCCTCCCATGATGAGCCTCAAAACTGTCAATCAATTCATTTGAATTTCTAATTGATAATGAATTTTCTAAGCATGCATATCCCAACCCCTCTTGTAGAAACTTTGATACCACTTTCTGCCGTGTCCCACTCTCATTGATGACCGCACGAAGGGGCATTTCAGGCTTATGGTGTTTTAGGAAATACTTGATGCCCAATGTTGAATTCATTGCACTTGGGATACATTTTTCTACATCCTTCAATTCATCGTCATTAAGTACTGCACAAATGTTTCTTTTCAACTTTAAATGTTCCCTACCCATTTCCAAAGCAAGGTATCCATAGCCGTTTCCGTTTTTTTCTTGAATACTGGCATAGGTAAGACTGCAAACCGTCCAGACTTATATGTTTCTAACAACTTTAAGGACTTCGTTTGCAACTCCCTCTTAACCGCATTGACTTCTCTGAAATTTCTTTTCTCCTTTGGGTACGTTACATTCATTACTTTTTCCATCCTTCTGATTGCATGATCTATAAAAGCGACCTTTTCTTCTGGGTTAACCATTCTGGCTGCAGTATGAACGGAAGACAACACGTCAATCATCGAAGTCTTCAAATTCAGACAACACTTCGGTCCCTTAGCTAAAACTTCCTCCGTCCTAGGTGTTAATGCTTCGCCACATGAATTGACAACAGGATGCCGAGGCTCACACCGCACAACAGATCGAACCCACGATTTCGGACTCCCATTAACAAGAGACTTCAAGTCTTTGATACTGTCTAGGACATGCCTTCGCTTCACATTCCACAGTTGGTCTAACACACAGTCGGTCCATGCAGAGAGTGAGGGAGGCATTGGAGCTAAATCTCGTTAAGTTCCAATCGGGCTCAGGTATATCAGTAGAAAGTTTCTTAACAATTTTGGAGTTTTATCTGAAGTGAACGGTAGTGGACTACGAAGGAAGAAAGTATATACAAAAAGAAGGTGTTTGTATAGGGTCATCAGTCGCACCGATTTTAGCAGAAGTTTACTTAAACTCTTTGGATCGTGCAGTGCACTATAATCTACAGGGGCTGTCCCCGGGTACGGCGATAGTGAGCAGATATGTAGATGACATCTTAATATGCATGTTTACGGAAGGTCTAACAGAAACCATAGAAAATGTAATAAGGTCAACGGCTCCAGAATTTAACTTTACAGTGGAAAAACCGAAGGATGATGTTCTGCAGTTTCTCGATTTACGTATTCACATAAATCGAGGGTTATGTTGGGAATATGGTACAGACAATTCGAAACCGGTTTTGTCAAGAATGAGTTGTCATTCGAAGACCGTAAAGGCGGGCATTGTAAAGTCATTGGTCAGGAACGCGTTAGAAAGGTCATGTGTCTATCATATCACTGAATCAGTAGAAAGGCAGTGGAAAAGGTTGATAAATGTAGGTTATGGTAACAGTTTTATAAAACGGCAATTAGAATTGTTTATTAAAGGCAGGAGAGAACCCGAACAGAAATCACGGAACCGCTTTGCTGTAATCCCATATTTTCATGACATCTCTCACAACCTGAAGGCATGTGCGAGGCAGTTTGGAGTAGTCACGGTCTTTAGTTCAGATTTTAGATTAAGTAAACTGACGCCATCTCAAACAGGTGTGAGTGAGTGCAAAAAGGCTCATCGGGAAAAATCGGTATGTTGCGAGACAGGTGGCGTGTATGAGATACCATTGGAGTGTGGATTTAAGTATGTACGACAGACTTCACGCTGCATAAATGACAGATTAAACGAACATAAAAGCAATGTAAAGAACAATGCACAAAACTCGGAAATAGCAAAACATATTCATGAATGTAACAACTGCACGGCGCTCTGGTCGGAGACGGAAATAATACGCAAAGAGAGGAACGATGTAAAAAGAATAGTAAGGGACACCGTGCGGATAAAGTCTCTAGGCAACTGCATAAGTCATGCTTCACTACAGTTTGGAAGCAATTCAAAAAGATTTCTAAAAATGTAATATTTCATTTGTTATTTAGGTTGTTTGAAGTGCGACCTGCTTGTGATTTTCCAAAAACCGTAAAACATTTCTGCTTTGTGTGGTTCTCTACGTGTATTGGCCCAACTACCGTTTCAGTTTTTTTTTTTTTAAGTGGAGGGCGTGTTTATGATTCAGAAGTATGAACTGTGTTTAGAATAGTAGGGCAAGAGATTCTTTGTTCAAGTTTGAAGGTGGATGGATGTTGCCTTGTCACGTCAACCTTTAAAGGTTGTCAACGGTCTTGCATTGTGTGATGAAGACGGTGGCGCTTAAACTGTATAGACTTCGTCCTTTTGTGTTGGTGGAGATGACCTTGAGATTGAGACTATATAAGAAGGTGGACTAAATAAACGAGTGAGCTGAGTTTGAGAAATCATCCTGTCTATTTTCTCTCCCTTCGACGTTTTGATGTTTCTTCTCTACTCCATTATCAAGTTAATTCAACATGGTTAATATTCACAAGCTCGCCTGTACCCTCACGACGTTTTTATTTGGTTTTTCTACGTTTGCTGCATGTTGCCGAAATAGGGGTTGCACTGACTGTCTGTGCGACCAAGATGCGGTACTTGCGTCTGGGTACATTTCAAAGACTCCTCCGACCGAATGTTGCCCACTTGAACTTCTTTCTTGATCACCAAACTTTTCAGAACCAAGACGTCATACGAAATATTAATGCACAATCTCTCAGCTGAACTGACGTTCCCGTCTAGAAATGATTAAAAAAGCCCAATTTTCAGTGAACAGCACACTTCCATGTCTTCCACGCGTTTACAGGCGGCTTCACAACTCCAGTGTCCATGTGAGTCATCGTTTATTCTCAGAAAACTCGGGCTGTGTTTCATTTTCCTAAAATTTCGGTCTAAGTTCCCGCAGGCCCAATCCGCTGACGAGAACCCTAGCATTCTTGGGCTCAGCCGTTTTGTTGTGTTCCCTGACCAGCCATCCCTGCTGTCAAAAGGTACTGTTTAAACCGACAGCAGGGTTGATGCTAGATTTTTCTTTGTTCCAATGAACTGCCGCCATCGCTCCCTCTTGTTTTTGCCCTACGCATCCGCTAGTGTGAAGTCAAGCGACAGGAGCCACATAGCTGGTTGGCCCAGCCAGTATTCAGCTTTCACAGCGCTTCAAGGATGAGCAGGGTCGAGGCCTCATTAGAGCTCTCTCTATGTTTGCGGGGTGAGCGTGTGTATAGGCGGAAACATCAACAAGCAAAGCTCGGTTTCGCATTAAAAAAAAAAAAAAATTGGGGGGGGGGGGGTAGAAGGCGTGGAGGAGTGGGGCGGGGAAGGAGGGTAGAGGAAGGGGGGGGGGAGGAAGGAAGGGAGCGGACGTATGCACCACGGTCGCTCTGTCCACGGTCCCCCTCGACACGAACCCCACGCCACGGTTTTATGGTCCATTCGTTTTCTGTTCTTTTGTAAGCTCGAAGGAGTCTGTTCGTTTTCCAGGAAGTCGAAGCCTGTTGCCTTTCTGTAGAGGGTCGAATCCTCCCAGCCTGGCTGACCAAAAACTAACGAGTCGAGAAACGGTCTCTGGCTGGGCTGTCGTGCTTTCCGTGAATTCCTTTCCCTCACCAGCACCTCACCAGAGTCATGTGTTACCATGCTAAAAGAGCGAAGGCCGTTGCATCGTCCTTCTTCTCCTCTATTTCTCCCTGTGACGGGACGGAAGAATTGTAACGAGTAATTTCAGTAATTCATTACTGAAAAAAGTAATGAGATTACATTACAAATTACATTTTCAAAAAAGTAACGAATCAATTACTAAATTACAAGAAAAGTAAATAATTACAAGTAATTCCGTTACTTGTAACGGATTACTTCCATGTCTGGATAACAGCGCCACACTTTAGCGACGATTTGGAACATGAAAGTTGCCTTATATGGCTACTGCTAGAGTAACTGAATGTTCCCAGAGTACCGAAACTCTAAGGCTCGAGGTGCCAAGATTGCGTCTCACTCTTTTTTCTTTACTGTAGTCAACTTGAACTTTTAGAAAGCATGTTATAGTGTAGAAACAAACGGAAAAATTTCCTTTTGTAGGAGCTTTTATTCAAGATTAGTACAAAATAACAGGCGCGTAATGTTTTCTCCGATTTTTAGTTTAAAAGGTTTTGCTGCACAAGTAATATTGTTTCTATAAAAGCATGTCTCTCTGGTGATTTCAAGTAGCGCGTCCCGACCTGGGCGCGTCCTAATTGCGTTAGCATTTCGCGGCGGGTCCGCTTTGGAGACGGGGGGGTTAAAATCCCTTATACCCCTTTTACCGTATATGTTTCGGCGCCAAAATGGCCGATTAAAGCCAAAAATCGAACAGTCAGAGCGGACGCTATCGAATGCGATACTTCCGAACCAATACAAGCAGCCGTGAAGGTCCCTGAGTGGCCGCTGCGGGAGAAATGGCGGCGTTCGATCGCCATTAGCTCGGTTCTCGAGTACAGATCGGTGACACTTTTTCAGAGCGGGCTCTATGGCAGTTGTCCAACTGAGTGGTTCTAGTAACGTTAGCTAAAGTGAACGCGGCCAAGCTAGCCGAAGTCGGCAAGATTGTTGAGCTCGAAGCTGAGAGCGGGAAGCGGACGCCTGGCGAATCCTTGACCGTTCAAAGGAGGCTCGGTGCACGCTCGGGCCTGGAATTATAATAAACATTTTTCGAGAAATGCGAGGCGTGATCGCGCGTAGGGGTGTCTTTTTGGAAGGTAATCCTGGTGCTGAAGCTAGCATTTCCGCGTTTGTGGCAGCAAATTGTTGTGTGTATGTTTATACAGCCGGAAGCTAGTCTGCCTCAGTGGGCGCCTGGTGTCTCAGCTGTAGATGAGCAAGTTAGCCAGTGAAGTACGACCGCTAACCTGGGGTCTTTAATGTGCTCGCGCAGTGGTGATACACGACCGCACGCCGGTACAAGTCTCATCCAGATCGAAACGGGCAGGGGTGGGGCTCGAACCCAGGATCCCTGGATTCTGCAGCCCGAGCTTTCGTTTGTGGCAGAGAGCATTCGGAAGATTGGCGAGGCTATACCTTATTGCTTCAATCCTTGTGTTCGCGTGTATCTATGACATTCGGTGACCATAACAGGCGGGCATTATCGTGTGAAAGATGATGGTGGTGTGTTAAGATCAGGTGCGTACTGGCGCTCTTTCACTGTGCTTTGGAATGGTCAACAAAAAGAGTTCAAAATAAGGACTTAACGGAGATGGCTGATTTTCTTCAGCGCCTGATATTTTGACTGTGTTAAACAAAAAGTATATTTCGTTTTTGCGTGTTTGTATGTCTTGCTATCCGGTGGTTACTTTTTATTCCCCTGGAACACAGGGCTAAAGTATCTAACTGCCGAACTGCCATCTTACGTTTTATTAATAGAATTTTTGGTCTACTTCTAAATATTTGTTTCATGACTCAACATGTAAATATTTCTTAAATGACAGATATGTTACAAATTATTATTTCTAAGTTCATAACTATTAATGGCAGTTTATTTAATATATCTTAAAAAAATATCGGCAGAGAGCTTCGGATTTGTATTATTATACAATGGGACAACTTTCTTTTGCAATAAATTCGAAGGTATATGAGCGCGTGCTGGAGCGCCTACTAAAGCTGTAAACGCGCGCTCTTCAATTTTCTATTCTGAAATGGCACAGTGATATGTATCGCTAAGCGAAAAGGAAGAGAAAGTCGAAAACGAGCTTCCAGCGCGCGCTCAGGAAAAGACCATTCCTACCGACGCCATAAACATTGGCGGACCTTCAGTTTAGAGTTGTAAATAAACGTGTGTCTTTATCGGGAAGAATGTATTAAACTGGCGGCGAGGATGGGATTGCCAGGTTCCTGTTCAGACAACATACGACAATCTCCTCTGCCACGGGGACGACACCCGCCGAGGAAATGTTCGGTCGACGAATTTCCACTCCCCTCGACCTCATGAAATAATGGGCAACTAGAAACGAAGATTGAGAAGTTCCTACAAATGGATTTACGGAAGGTTATTCTACAGCACAAACCGTCTACATAAGAGACTTTAGTGGAAGTCCGGCGTGGATTCCAGCAGTAATAGGGAAACCTATGGGGATTCGCTCATTCGAAACAAAAATAGTGGACTCAAAACTTCAGCGTCGACACATGGATCACATTCGCCACCGACGAGAAAACACAGAAGCTGTGGACATGGAAACATCTCCGTTCATCGCGTACCTGAACGTTGAGGTCACTAACGAAGCACCGCCGGTAAAACCATAGAGTTATTTTAATGAACGCTAGAGGTTCAACTGGCGGTAGTGTCGAGGCGACTTCCGTGACGCATGTTGAAGCAGACAGCAACCAGTCTACTTTGCGGTGCTCCTGTGCATTTCTATAGGAAAACGCGCGTGCATTTTCTCTCTTCGCCGGAAAGTGACACGAAACCTGTTGGTTATTTGGGTCGTACCGAATAGTATGAACCTTGATTAACATTGTAAAAGTGTAATTGCTTTAGTTAGCGCATTTTTCTTGATCAGTAAACGTTGTTTATCTTCACTACGTTTCAGTCCCAAACGTGTGTTCCGCAGCAGGTGTGTAAAAAACAAGCGACGATTCAAAGCAAAATTACAATCGAAAGGAATATTGAGTGTGTTCAAGGCTCGCCAACATTCCGGTGACGCTTATATATTGATAATATGCCAGTCCTGTCACTATACGAATATGATCCCGTCGTGCATGAGCGGACAAAAACATTCAAAACGCAAAGAATTAAGTACGCGGGCTATGAAAGGTGTCTCTTCGTATTGTTTTCTCTGCCGGGCAGCTTTTATCGGGCACTTGTTTTCAAAGATTTCGAGCGTGCAGGTGATATTTTGAACGTAGAACTTCGCACAGAGCAGAAAGAATAAAACGGCACTTACTTATTTAAAATCGGAATATATTACGTGGCCTTCAATTGATTTTGATTGTACATGCTCTGGTAGTTACTGGTCCAGTGTTACTGCGTAGTTCTTGCCGTCTCCCTTAATTTGCAGATGTCCTTCATTCGTTTGGCACGTACGTATATCCCTCATGCTGAAAAGCGCCGACGTCGGGTTCGCGCTAACAGTGTCCGACAGTGCACATAAATACACGCACGAAGCCGTTTTAGCACCGTTTTTAATGTGATGAATTTGAAAGAAAAACGCCGTAACTGACCAATTATTTCGTCGGCCTGACTGAGAAATGTTCCAAGCTACCTAGTACGTACGAATTATTCGGGGTGTTTGCTCTTATGATCGAGCGCAGGGAGAAAATGCACTCACTTTTTCCCATAGAAATGCATTACCGGAAGTCAGTTTTGGATTGGTTGCTGTCTGCTTCAATTTTCGTCAGACCACTAGCGCCACTTGAATCTCTAGCGTTCATTATAATAACTCTATGGGTAAAACCACTGCGAACACAGGAAGGACTCGGAGCCTCCATGGACGACACTACGGACGTCCAGGCGGACATCGGCCTCAGAACTAGAACTGGAGGCAGTTGCAATATCGAGCAGCCAGCACATTTGAAGTACTTTGTGTTGAGCATTAACCCAGAAGGAGGAAATTGAGACGTATCGCTGAGCGAAGAGGAAGAGAAATTCGAAAACGAGTTTCCAGCGCGCGCTCAGGAAAAGACCATTCCAACCGACGTCATGAACAATGGCGGAACTTCAGTTTAGACTTGGAAATAAACGTGAGTCTTTATCGGGAAGAATGTATTACACAGCATGTTGTCCCCGAGTATAAAAACGTAGTTATTGAAACCAGTGTTTTTTTTCCCCATGCGGTTTTGTGTGTGCAAACTTTATTTTAAAAAAAAACGAAGAAATTTGTTTTCATTTTCTTGTTAGAAATTATCAATTTAATTGATAAGAGAAAAAACTCGGAATGTCTAGGGGATATATTCTTATTTGCCCTTCTTGAGGATAGGATGTTGCCTAATATGCGTGAATTTGGTAAACAAAAGCAGACTAAAACATATTTGAGACTTCTAAATATTCAAGCTAGAAAATAACTTCTGCTAAAGGTTTTCATGTGATCACCGATTAAGTTTTAAAAGAAAACTGTTGTTTTCTTATGTATGCTCGACACCATAAAATACACGAGTAAACAAAAAAATAATGGCCCAGTCTCTTTTTTTTTGCGTCCAAGTTTCCGGTCTTTATCCCTGGCTGTCGTCGGCTGGTGCAATTTTTTCATCAGATTATATGACGTTGTAATTTATTCAAAATGGTTGTGTGTACGATTATATTTTATTGGGGAGTCTCGGTTCTGATCACTTGATACGGTGCCGTTCGTTTTCTCACAGCTTTTACTCCCGTTACAATATCAAAGCCTTGAATTATTTTTAGAACTGCTCTTTATTGCAAGATAAAAGTGAACTTCATACCCCATCCATCATGATAAGACAAACTGAAGCTAAATATGTTTTATGTTCAAACCGAAAAAAAAAGTGTTCATGAAGCATCTTCTTTGTTTCAGCGTGAACAGCATATCCCGTAGACTCATATGAAAACGTTTTAATGGCACATAGTTCAGAGTGAAAGGCAATCAAGATATCTGCCGAAAAAGGACAGCGTCTAAACGCTAATATTCACTGCATGCATATCATGTGTTTTTGTTTTATGCACCGTTGATAATTTTGTTTTAAACACAAATTCTGCTAATGATTGCTAACTTTCCCTGGTGTTTTGATTTGAGCTAGCTTTTTGTAAATGACATCGTTAAGCGACGGATCAATTGTATAATGTTGAGTTTCTATGTTGTCGCTCTATTAAATTGGCGTTTTATGTGTTACAAAAACTGCAAGGGGCTTCGTCAAGCTACTAAAAAAATTTTTTTTTCTGCTTTTGCCATTTTCGTATTCAAGTAGAAAATAAAGTTTTATTGGAGTTAGATATTTTTCCACTATCATGTGAGCAATTATCATATTTTGTTCTAGCCTTGTGTGAACTGTGTATGTTTTACTGTTTTGTTCCTGTTTCGTTTGAACGCCTTTTCATTTATGCAAAATCCTTTTACCGAGTTGGCAGTATAAATAAATAAACAATAAATATTAAACGACGTGCGCTTCTCTCAACATTTATTAGAACCGTAGTCTCTGAAATACAGCGTAATACTGATACCAAAACTATGCAGTGAGCTAATAAATATTCTGCAAAACCAAGACGATTAGACAATTAGAGACAAAGTATTAGCACAGGCGCAGCTCTTGAGAAGATTAAAAAAACGCTGCCAGAAGATCTAATGGCCTTAATTAGAAGATGCGTGATAACATGTTTAAGTTTAAAATAATATAACAAATAAAAAAATGTGTTTTTCGTTTTCTTCTTGATAAGCAATAGACATTTGTTATATATGAAACAGCCTACAAGAGTTGGAACGTTTAAAAGTATGTAAATTATTCCTGATAATCTGAGCGAAGCACGTGCGCTGTCGAATAATTTGTAGGACACAAAGAGCTACCGCTGTGAAACACGCTGTATACCGACTGAGCAAAAAGCCATTCCGCATAATCCCTACCTCATACGTATAAATAGAAGAACTGTAATTTATTTTCGAATTTGTTTTTAAATTTGTAATTGTACTGCGTCATTTCTAAAAAAAACATATCAAATAACAAAAAAAGAAAAACCTGACTTCTATCATTTATTTTGATTTGCGTGGTCGCCTTAAGTGAGCTAGTGTCAGGCGAGACGAGAGCACGTATCTATTTTGGGACTACCCAGGATCACGATAACAACTGAAGAGACAGAATCGGGCTCTTACAATCAACCGCGAATGAACATCAGCTCCCGCGAGCTCTTGACGGGACTCTCACATACGGATAATATCAGCTCCAGTCAGCTCATGGCTGACGCCTCTTGGTGCTCATTTCGTAGCGAACCTAGGTGAGCGGCATATGAGTCCTGCTTTTCTCGCTCCACTTTGGGAAACGGCAAAGTGAACATTGGCCATTTCTCGCTGTACTTAACGTGCCAAAGCATGACGGTGCTATTTATAGTCCGTCACGCTTATGCGTGGCTTTGGCTTTGGGCTTATCAATATTGATATACAGGCCGGACAGATGACCAAGTTGCGTGCACTCGTTTTTTTTTTTTTTTTTTTTTTTTTTTTTTTTGTAATTTAAGACAGATTGGTGACGGGAAACGAACTGTTATGTTCTCTCAAACCGGGACCGAACCGAACTGAAATCGTCGCCGCCATTTTCGAACGAACCGGGACGGAACTGAAAGAAGGTTTAACTGTAACGGGTTCAAAACGGTTCCACTTATTTTTTTATTATTATTTTTACACGATATAAATATTTGAGATCACAAAAAAATATTTACAGCGCTATTTATATATTTATTGAAAAATCGTGATATACAAAATTTTAATGAATGAGAAATTGCGATTTTTCATGGCGGGTTTCTATTAGTACTCCGATAAATTACGTGACGTCACGTGTAACGTGATATTATGCAATATGCACCGTTACCTCACTGCGTGAAATTGTGGCATAGCGTTACGCCATGACATCACTTCAAACCACGACTTTACACCCAACGTTACTAGACCCCACAGCGTTGTTGACACCGCAATGTCACGTGACACCATAGCTTCACACCGTGTGTGAAGTCATACTATGAAGTACTCGATTGTCGTGCGCCCGAGCCCTTGACTGGGACTCAGGACAATCAAAGGATCGGTAAACATTCGACTAGTGGGTCATTTTCAATCAAAGATTTCAATTGGCGAACTCAAATAACAATTTTTGAGGTTCAGCCCGTGCGTATGTTTTGCCGTTCCCAGTGCGTGGCTAAGAAAGACGTGGGCGATATATACTCAGCACCAGATCAAGTGGTCGCTTGTTCTATATTTTCGAGTTGAGGGGGAACGCTGCTTAACTTGTTTTTGCGACTGCCATTTCGTCTAGGGAAAAGCTAATGCTTATTTTGCAAGTTATCAACGTCAAGGATCTGCACTAGCAGAATATGCACAGAAAGTACATAGGGAATGCGTTACTACGACCCTTGAAAACGCCGCACACGTCCCTCTTTGGAAATTGCTAACGCTGACGCCTTCACTTTTCTTTTTGGGCTTTCTTTTTTTAACTTTCACTATTGCTTCCTCTATTTCGCTGCCTTGTTTTGGCCTCGTTACGGGGTCAGTGTCAGCGTTTTGCAAAGGGGGACGTGCGTGGCGTTTCCCAAGGCTCATGCTAACGGATTCTCTAAGAATCCATCAATCAATCTTCCTGTACTTTTTCACCCCTTTTATGTACTCTGCCTGTCAGAGCACGTTGACACCCTTATTTGCGGTCATCCATATCACTCCTGGAAAGAAATACATCTATACCACTTGTGTAAGGAACCGCATCCATATCACGCGCACACACGCACATCTCAACACACGCACCGCTACTACGGAAACACAGAGCGAAGAACAACCGGCGATCGCAGAGCTGAAATGGAGCACACGAGCATTCCACCGCGCCGCCGGGTTACCGTGGCGCCTCCTCCTCTCTGACTTTCGTGATTACTCTTCTGATTTCTTTAAGTTACTATTGACCCAATGAACTTTACTTCGGCATAATGGACATTTTGGCGACTCCTGAATACTTAGGGTTATTATATTACCAATCGATATATTAAGAGGTCAGTTCACAATGCAATGACTCTTTTGATTACTTCCGAGTTATTTACGACCCACTAAACTATATATTCGGCTCAATTCACAATGCAATGACTCTTTTGATTATTTTGGGTAGTTAAAAGTAAATTGGTAAAAAATTAACTCAAAGTA
The DNA here is from genome assembly GCA_013358835.2 of Ixodes persulcatus. NCBI lineage: Eukaryota > Metazoa > Arthropoda > Arachnida > Ixodida > Ixodidae > Ixodes > Ixodes persulcatus. The sequence goes on from JABSTQ010011501.1 coordinate 698,570, forward strand.
AAAAAAAAGTAGTTCAGTGTTAATTAGGCCGACAGTACCTCGAAGTAATAAAAATAGTAATAAGAATTTGATTTGAGCTTGTAATAGACACTTGGTGGTATAATAACTAGAAGTAATCAAGAGAATAGCCAAAATGTAAATTATGCCGAGTTAAAGTTTATTGGGTCAGTAGTAACTCAAAGTAATAAAAATACTAATCATAATGTCAACTAGTCTCATCATAAAACAATTGATTGAATGTATGAACGAAGTAATCAGAAGAGTCAACACAATGTAAGGAAGGCCACATTAAAGTCAATTGTGTCAAAAGTAACTCGAAGTAATCGAAAAAGGGCAGTTTGATACTTTAGACCCATGTTGCGGATAAAAAAAAACAGGACGCGGGATGGCCAAAAAAACGTGCTTTTCGTGTAAGGCTCGTCAAATTATGAGGCGCTGGAGAAATTCAGCCTTCTGCGTTAAGTCCTTGTTTCGAACTCTTTTTGTTCGCCTTCCGCCCATTGAAAAGCATGCGGGAAGGGCCTTCGAACGCACCTGGTATCGCTGCGCCGCAGCGTTCTTCCGCACGTCTGCTTTCCTCGCCGTCACCATGGCAACGAACGCCGAATGAATGGAAGCACGCACGGTACCGCCGCGTGAAGCCAGCAACAGCTGACGCCATTTTACGAACGCCGTCTGCTATAGCCAAAGCCGAACGCGGTATGTCAGATCAACCGCCTCCGCCGGTGGGTGGCAAAACAAAGAATAACTAAGGAAATTGAAGCGTATAATGCGGCGAACTTGTGCTCAAAACAAAAAAGAAACAGAAGAGAACAATAGAGCGACGCAGGCGTTGAAGTCAGCGTAACAGCAGGATCGAACACTGGGGCGAGACTGACTGCAGATCGCCACGCGGAGCCCCTTATGTACACGCGTTGGCTTCTGGAACAATCGACCTGGAAAGTTCGGCGACTAGAACTTTCGTACCTCGAACAAGCAACAGAGTTATCGAATTTACCAGAACATTAAACTAGAAGAATAAATAAAAGATGCGCAACTCCCGGGAATCGAACCCTGGCTCTTCACGTGGGAGGCAAGCACGATTAACCGTGAGGCCACGGCCGCGCAGCCTACTTGGCCAGCTACGCGCGCGGCAGTATTAACTTAGTTATGTGACATATATCGGGGAAAGATAAAAAGTAACCACCAAGTTATTTGTGTTAATTTTACGTCAGTTTGGTGAATAGTAACAATTATTATTCAAAGGAGTAATCGAACTTTTAGCTGAACTTATATTCGGCCTTCGTCAATTTTAATTAAAAGTCATTCACTGAGTATCAAAGTGTTTACTTTAGGAATTTGTTTTTGTGAATAATAGCTATATAACAAAAAGTAATCAGAAGATCAAAGAGCTTCTACGAAGTTATATTTTTGACAACAATTCCTCGAACTAATGAGAGAGTAAGAAAAATGTTTGTTCAAGCCTTATTACGTAAATTGTGTTAGTAATAGGTCGAAGTAATTTAAAGTGGAGGCGATTTTAATTCAGTGGTGTCAAAAATAGCGAGAAGTAATGAAAAGAGTAATCACAGATTGCAATTGTACTTATGTCATCTGAACTGTATCAATATTAATTCGAAGTAATGAGAAAAAAATAACAAAACGTCAATTCAGCTAAGGTCGAGTGCGGCACTAATAACTCGAAATTACCAAAACAGTAAGCCACGTGTGAACCGTGCGACTAGTAACTCCAAGTGAGCGTTATAGTGATCACTATATCAATGGTCCCCAACGAAATCGAATTGTATAAATAATTACTGGAATTTATCAAAAGTGTAAGTGAAACACAACCGCTGAAGTCAAAAACGTACATGCGTATATTTTTGATTCAATTGACCGACCGCTGGATTAAATTGGGTAGCGCCGGGGGATTTAATTGAATGGTGCTTGAATTAAATTGAATGGCACTTGGATTAACCTGACCACCATTTGGATTACAATGAGCAGAAAAAACACGTTGCACGCATACGAATTATTTCTAATATTTGCTCTTATAATAAAGCGTAGGGCGAAAATGAACTCACTTTTTCTATAGAAATAATCACCAGAAGTCAATTTCAGACTGGTGTCCGTCTTCTGCTTCAATTACTAACCGTACACTAGCGCTAGTTGGACCTTTAGGCTAGACAGGGAGGAGCTTCCCTTGTCTCCCATCCAGCGCGAGTCTTCCCTTCAAAAACGCTTCAACGTCTCGTGCACATCAAGCGCGAGTGCGCTCTTACAGTATGATCGAAGGCATGGAGCGCGTTCTGAAGGCCGGGTGTTTGAAAGACGCGCCATGGCGTTCTTAATCTGTCACTGACTATAGTGACATCATTAAGCCTATTATACGAGCCGTTTCCTAAAGAAAATAAATAGTCATCGAAAATGTTTAATGCGAGCAACTACCGTGACTCGTCTCGTCCTCAGTGGTGCTATGCAGAGAAGCGATTACATACCTGCTAGGAATCGCTTTCGTGGATTTAGCGACTGCACCGAATGATTATTGATTGTACCAATGCTCTCTTTTATAATTGATAGAAACTAATGACGTCAAAACATTGTTTACCATTTAGTACACTTCGGAGGAGAGGATATCCTACTAGGACCCTTAATAAATGCCGAGGTGCTCACCGGCCAAATGAATACCTCTCATATGTAGGGTAGATAAGGCGGTGGAGTAGTCAAGGGCTGAGTGATTCCAGTGTATAGAGTGCTTCATGTTGCTTGTGTTCGTTTCCTTCATTTACTGCGTTTCCTCTAAGTTCCATGCATTAAGAAATTAGAAGACAAAAAAGTTGCAGTAGGTTGCAGGAATTTTTTTTTTTTTTTTTAACGCAGTTACAAACATTCTATTGATACAGTAACTAAAATTCGATCAAACTTCAATTCAAACACCACTACTGAAATTCTACAAAAAGTAAATTGTTAAAACTTCAAGTGAAAAGCAGTGACAAATATTCTGCGAATAATCAATAGGGAAAGATAAGAAAGAAGTAAGGGTTTTGATTAAAACTCAACGTGGTGTATTGAGTGAGTTTTTTTACAAGATCGACTGAAACTCATTTAAACTTTTGTAAGGGAATAAATTAGGCGCTAGAATTTCGTTGCAGTGTCTCTTTAAATTGGCAAAGTAAATCGCGTGAAGTTTATATGAAGTTCTGTGACGCAGCGCTATTCTAACAGGGACTTCACGTCTCTAGAAGCTTATAAGCAAGTCTGTGCCTTCTCCACCTACCGCGTGTATTAATGGGTGTGTTAGAAAACAAGGGTTATACCCCCAAAACTCCTGAAGGAACACGAGAACTGCATTTATATTTAATTTTTTTACCACTTTGTGCAATGCGACGCAACCTCACTCGGGGTGAGAGGTCTAAGTGAACCTCATATCGCAAAGACGGATGTTTTGAGACAAAACGTAATTTTATCACGTGAGTACGCTCCATTGACATTACTAGATATGTAATAACCTCAGAGTGGAAGATTCGACGAAATTTTTAGGTTATTTTGTGAATGGTAGAAGGCCCTAAAAATTGTCCGAATGATGAGAACGTTGAGGGGCCACAAATGTCTGAAAAGCGAAAACAAGGCATACTCATTGAATTCCATTGATTAACTTAAGTTAAAAACGCTGTGCTTCGCTTTCTTCTGTTGTTATTCAAAGTCAACGGGTACTTTGATAGATACCAAGCGATAACCCAGGTTTACACTCTAGTATATATTTTCTAGCCGCTTGTCACAACCCAGACGCAATCTGTCGACCAAAGGCTTCTGCCCCGACGACAGATCGTGAAAATTAAATTCCAGGTAATTGTGTTAATCACAAGGATTCCTGAACACAGCTAGTGGTTTCGATATTTCCCTCTTAGGAACAAACCAAGAAACCGAGAAAACGTGGTGACTCAGCTCGCATGGTAAAAAATGTTTTCATGCTAAAACAAACGTGTCATTTGAACAAACTATTACATTCAAAGATCATAACTTCAGACACAATATAATTATTTATAAGTTCCTTACCAATTGGAATAATGTTGTAAGAAATGGGGGACTTCAGGACACATAGGGTTGCTATGATCTAACCGGTAGCTTATTAACTGCTGAAAAGCATACTTGCTGGTGTCTACGTATTCGTCACCATAATAATAATAAAAGGTGATGCGCCGCCTGGACTTGTGTTGCGGGTCAGAGCGCCCCGCACAACTTCGGAGTGTTTATGCACATACTTACTAGCCATTAGGTGCTGCGTTTTAAAATTTAATAATAATTGCATTCAGTTTGGGGGTATACGCGACGCACGGAAGTGAAAATAGACTTCAATTTCAGACAAAAATTGGCAGCTGCTTCTATGCTCAAAGTCCTATAATGCAAGAAATCCAGTACTTAGAAGCGACTGTTTTAACTGCCTGGAAGACATTAAAGGGGTACTCCAGCGATCTTATACGCTACCCCAAGTAACTACATTTTCTGAATCCCCGGCGTTTACCCTTTCCTGTATGCTACTTAGTACCGCGAAATTCATAATAGTTAATGTGAAATCTGTAAATAAAAATCTGGCAAAATAAACATTCAAGTATACCCGCACTTCTCAATGCCATGACGTCAGGGGAAGGCAGGCTTGCCAATCAAGCAAGCAGTCTAAAAAATAGACTTTGCCAAGCATTTGTTCCGTGCTGGTGCGCGAGTACTGGAGCGAGCTTTTGAAGCATTTATTTGACACTTTGAAATCTGCTTGGATTCATTTGGGAACAAACTATGCAGTCTAAAGAGTGAACCGATGCCTTCCACTGCCGTCACTTTTGCGTTGTTGCCATTAGAGACTCAGTTTGAAAAACACGGTGAGGACCAAAATTGTGAATTCAGAAACTTCGTAACAAACAACTAATTTGACTTAAAATTTGGGACACTATTTCAGCGATGTTCGTTGCTGAGTTTAGCAAATTTCCAGGTAAATCGGAGACCATGAAGAAATCGTCGGAGTACATCTCTAAGCAGGCCTTTCGGCAGTGCAAAACCGGTTATTTCTATTAATTTTGGAGGAACTGAATTGGCTTCTGAAGTGACCAGGGAGGGGACGGAAGGAAGGCAGGAAAGTGTGGAAGGAGGAACGAGAGAGAGCATAGTAGGAGGTCATAGACGAAGGAGGTAGAGGGGGAGGAAGGGGAAGGGGGAGGTGGGGAGGGAGAGGCGGAGGAAGGACACCATACGAGAATGGGAAAGATATGGAGAGAGAGGGAGTAGAAAAAAGGAGGGAGAGAGGAAGGGGGAGGGAGGGGGAAGGAACGGGGATGGAGGAGCGAGGGAGGGGTGAAAGGGGGAGGGGAGAGAGGAAATGGAGGATCAAGGGGAAATGAGGCAGATGGGGAGTACACCCTAGAAAGAGGGGAGGGATGGGGAGGGAAAGGAAGGGGGCAGGCAGGAGTGGGATAGCGAGAGAAAATTGGTGCATCACGTGACATATATTTCCCCGCTAAATTTAGCGTGAAAACTGAATTGCTGTAAAGGTCACATTACATCAGGTCACGTCACGCCGATTTCGCCCGCAGCTTTAGCGGGAAAAGTAGATTGATGTGAAGGTCATGCAAATTTCTTCGCTATATTTAGCGAGGAAACTTAATTGCATAGGTTAATTTTCCCGTTAAATTTATTGGGGAAACTAGATTGTTGTAAAGGTCACATGACATCAGGTCACATGACGTCGATTTCGCTCGCTAATTTTAGCGGAGAAACTAGATTAGTGTTAAGGTCAAGCCAATTTCCTCGCTATATTCAGCAAGGAAACTGAATTGAATAGGTTGCGTGAGGTTAATTTTTCCGCTAAATTCGGCGGGGATACTGAAATGGTGATTAGGTCACAAGAAATTAATTTGTACGTCAAATTTATCGGACAAACCCAATTGACGTATAGGTCACGTGACGTAAATTTCCCTATGGGTGTACAGGTCACGTGACGTAAATTTCCCTATGGGTGTATAGGTCACGTGACGTAAATTTCCCTATGGGTGTATAGGTCACGTGACGTAAATTTCCCTATGGGTGTATAGGTCACGTGACGTAAATTCCCCTATGGGTGTATAGGTCACGTGACGTAAATTTCCCTATGGGTGTATAGGTCACGTGACACTAGGTCGAAGATCAAAGTTCGAAGGAATGTTTATAATACAAATATTACAAAGATTAAAACTTCGAAAATTCATCTCCTTGCGATGCGGCAACCCCTTGGATTGGCATCTTCATTCTTTCGTGACGATGTGATGGGGTGAAGAAGCTGGGGGGGGGGGGGGGGGTTCTTATATAAATCCTCCTATACTCCGTTTCACGATAACTTGGTGGACTGTGGAGGCTGGGGCCCCGCGACCCAATAAGAGCGTCGGAGCGAGGCACGTGACCAGACGTCATGGGAGCAGTTGTGTCACCACGCCAAATGCGAGGCCTGGAGGAACCGGCTGTCGTCTGCTAGCCAAGAGTCGTGTGCTTCAAAACCAACCAACTTCGGGTGATTTCTACCGCAGAAACATATACGTCCCCTAGAATAGCGAGCACTTCGGGAAAAGTTCACGAGACAACAATACACTCTATTTAGTCGCGAATCTGGGACGGGTGCTAATGCCATGCCACGGTGCTATGTTTTGAGTGGAAATGGCCGATTACAAGGCTGCGATGCCAGGCGATCGCCAACGGCCACGTCGCTACAAGGCGAAAAGAATCGCGTGGATACGCATGTGGCGTCACGTTTCTGGTTTAAATATGCTTGAAACTCATAAATTTGTGATTATTGATTCTGTGTTCTTAATATGTTTACGGTATAGATGGAATTGCGTGAGTTAAATTGCCGTTAAAAGAAAAAGCCTAGAACTACTTTTTTGTCGCGGAGGGCTCTGTTGCTGTTGCGGTAACGAGGCCCCCCGGTGGCCTCGACCATTGAGTGTTATCACGTGCCTTGCTCCGGCGCCCATATTGGGTCGCGGGGGCCGCAGCCTCCCCAGTTCGCCAAGTTATCGTGAAGCGGAGTACAGCCCCCATTTGGCTACGTAGGCCAAGCGAGACCTGAGAATGTTAGTCCTGAGTTGGATGTCGCCCGTTGGGTGAGTCCATTCTATGAGGTTCGATGGTTTTTCGGTGTCCCGAAGTGCTGCCCAGGCGACTTCTCTCTGTGCTTGTAGAGACTGACACTTCCAGATGAGATATTGCAGTTTGGAAGTCGACCCTTCTTTTTACACCGCTGGCAGCATTGATCTGATGGCACGGTGTAAGCGTTGCCTCTTTAGGGTTGTTATAATTCCAATGTGTAGTGGAACCTCGGTGCGTATCCTGCGGAGTTGCATTCTTTGCCTCCTGTTGAAGATCTTCTCAGGGATCAAGTACTCGACTTCTGTGGATTCCTTTGCGGCTCTCAGCAGTGGGTTTCTACGTTCCTTGGCCACCTTGCGTATCTCTTCCACGGGGTCGTAGGAGTTCTCTCTGTTCTGTGGTTCCTCGTCGGCGCTCGACGGGCTGCTCAGGCAAGACAACAATAAAAAGCTTTTTTTTTTTTGCTGCGCGACTTTGTGCGTCGTCGGGTTGCCTAGGATGTTTTCGTGTCCCGGCACCCCATGTACGTTGACTATAGCTATGTATTCGCGGTAGAGCTGCAGCGCCATGCCGTATATGGAGCTCACGGTAGGGCTTGCGGGGGTCTTGTGCTTCTTGAGTTCCGCGATCGCCGCCTGTGAGTCCGTTTATACGACAAGGTTTTTGGTCTTGTTTTTTGAATCTCCGAAGGATTCTGAGGCCAGTGGAACCCTTTTTTATTTGGCTGGCCCGCGGGGATGTTGTTGGTCTGACCAAGACTCGTCACTTTCGCAGGTTCCTGTATGCTGTTCGAGCAGGGCACCGCCGCAACTGCCCATCATCTCGGAGTCGTCAGGACGACGGTATACAAAATCGTGCATTGCTCGCTAAATTTAGCGTTAGGTCACGTTACGTTCATTTCCTCGATAAATTTAGCAGAAAATGCCCTGACGGACGGACACAGTTTTTGGGATAGGGAGATAGCGTGAAAAATATTTTATGCTCTAAAATAAGTGGCACCGGTATAATAACCTATACTTCCAGATACATTCGTTTCTGCAAAATCTAAATTCTTCTCGATACTTATTCGACGGTCTTGAATCGATACAAAAAGAGGGAAACTCGCGTCATACCTAGAATATGCTCAACTTTGAGTGTCACGCAGCTTACAAATTCCATCGGTTTATTGCCGCTCAATCACAGCAAGTACCTCGCGAGGTTGTTCCATTTTCATAATTTATTTTTATAGCTCCTCCGAATTTTTTAAGCTAACATCCAACACCCCCTTTTGCATTTCCCCTCGTCATAATCTACCTTACAAAGTTCGCATTTCTTTTGCCAAGACTAATTTGTTCAAAGTTATACCATTCGTCCTGGCCATGACTAGCTGGAATGAGCTGACAAGTGAAATAGCTCTCACTAGAGACCACGACTTCATCTTAGTGCTGCATGTTTTTTAATTACTTGCTGCTCGTAAACATTGATATTGTTCGCTTATCTACATCACTTGTGATTGCATAGGTGATTGCGACTGTGTGGGTGATTGTCACTATTTGTTCTAAACTTGTCATAAATATTTAACATTTTTATTGTTGGGATTCAATTGTTTATGTTTTACACTGATGGTTTTTCTACATTAGGCATGTTTTACATGACACCCCCTCTAAATAATGCCGCTAGATGGAAGTAAATAAATAAATAAATAAATAAATACATTTTGTAATCGGCCTTTATAATGCCTCGATACACGTTTGACAAATAACGCTCACATGAAAAAAACGCAGACACACAGGCAATAACTTTGACACCTAGAAGCTTATATGTGCAAAATATATGCTCTTGAACACTTGCGACTATTTTTCATGCTGATTATGTTATTTGAGGCGTGAGAAGTTTTACTAAATAGGTCTGCAGTAAGTGTGTTGGAACGTACACCGCATAAGGAACAAGACAGTAGTACGTTGAGTCACCCACGCACACTTCCTTCCTCAGGTCCCGCAGGCGACCGTTCGACAATATCGTATATTTTTGTAGCGTGAGCTACACTGGCCGAGGTTGAGCAGTTTCGCGTGGCTGCTGGAGAGCCGTGCTGCGCATGCGCGAGGAGCAGTGACGTCACACGTCGCACAGCTGGCGCAAAAAAGTCAAATTTGGGGGTTTTACGTGCCAAACCTACGACGGGCATCTGGCACGCCCCAGCGGAGGACTGAGGATTAATGTGGACCACCTGGGGATCTTTTGACGTGCAACCGAAAGCTCGGTTACACGGCGCCTCCTCCGCAATAAGCCTCCGTCAGATTGCGGCCACCTCGGCCGGGATTCGAACCCGCCACATGGGGATCCGTAGGCCAGCGCTCTCGCCTCGGAGCCATCGAGGCGGCTGCACAGCTGGCGCGCCGGAGCCGCCGCCGCCGCGCGCGCCTTGGCGGTAGGTGCATTCCAGAGGAGTGACGTCATAGCCGCGGCAGACGCACTGGCGCCGCCGCGTGCCCAGCTGTGCGCCTCCGTTGCGCAGTACCCAAATCTGACGCTGCACCGGAGCCGCTTGAAAGCGCCTCTCATTTTGCGCGCATGCGCAGAGGTATCAGGGGTGGTATACATATAGCGGGGCGTTTGCCAGTGTGGTATAGCCATCGAGAAGAAGAGCGAAATTGCTGCTCAGCGGCGCAGAAGAGCGGAGAAGCTTAACTCATCGAATCCCGAAGTAGTCACATAATGCGTATACCGTGTGTGTGTCATTGAAGCAGCAGTAAGCATGATAATCAAGCTAATCCTAGACAACCAGGAAAGCTAAGAATAACCAGCTGAACCTAAGCTCACGCTACGTATATCCTGGCATAGCCGAGCTAAGCCACTGTTTTTTTTTTCAGCTGTGCTAAAAAAATATATAAGATATTGTCGAACGGAACTTAAGCTTCTCAGCACAAATGTAAAGAGGCAGTTTTCCCTTGAGTTCAAACCGGAGTCTAAACGTAACTAACTTTAAGCAAGCATGACTCGGAAGACAATTTAATTTGTTATGGAACAATCGGTATTTTCATAAATTAACCTCTGTCATTGTTGTTCTTATCAAGTGTATTTTTGTAGAGGTATACAGGCGGCGGGAAAGCTATCGCACAAAACTAGCTTTCTCCCGACAAAATTTTGGAACGCGCACGTGTTCGTTTACTACTCCTTGCATGTCATCACTTCTTGTTCAACCCTCTTGTTGAAGCGTCATGCAGAGAACCGCCGTAATAGCAAGCCCGGTCATAAACCAAACAAGTTTCAATTGTTCCAATCTAAGGGCTATCGCTTCCAGTTTCTTCTCTAATTATTGCTGCTTTCAAACATATGGCATAATTTAGCCCGGCGGAAAGAAGGGACGAAAGTGACGAAAATATATGTTCTCAGATGCGTGAGTCAGAAAATGAAATACAAGAATTCTGAAAAACATATATTTGGTTCGAATTCAAAGCTCCCTTTTTCATATTTTTCAGCATCGAATACAATTTTCTCGGGAATTTTTACAATCCGACCACTCGATGACGCAATTAAGATGGTATAAAAGATAGGCTATCCTACGTTCTGTATGTTTGCTTCGACGTGTAATTTGAAAGCTGGCTTTTCCATAACGTTCGGTCATTGTTATTCACCCAAAATAATTCTTCCCGTTTGGAGAAAAGCCCGTCAGCGAAATTTCAACGAGAGAGCTTTGGTCGTAAAAGACGGGACCAGTAAAACGCCAGAAACAAGAAGGCTCTCTCCGCAGTGGACTTTTCTTACTAAGCTGATTTCCAAAAACCTCTCGCATTAGGCACGACGCTGTCGCTCGTCTCGTGTCAGGAGACAGTCGTAAGAAGCGCTTAGCCACGGATGATGAGGATTTATTCTTCTGCTGGGAGCGTCAAACCAAATGAACGCGATCGATGGTTATCTAATTACGGCAGGCTGCGAAATGTTCAGCAGGAAGCGGAAGAGTTGCAGATACTTTAGCGAACGCAGTCTCGGAGCTTTCCCCTCAACGTGCGTTTCTTTTTTTTTTTTTTCTTTTGGTTAGAGCAAAGTGGGTGTCATTTCGGAGAGTATCTCCTTTCCATGCACACACTAAGAAGAAGCTTCCGGTGAAAGAACGTGAGCGCTCTTAGCTCCGCTGATATCGAATCTGGTGGAGATTATTCCTTCTCACGCAAGGATGTGGAAATGTTTACACCCCTCTTTTAGGGCCTTCTGGACATGCCAGTCCTCAATGCTGTTGCCAAGAAACAATTTAAAAAGAAAACATTCTAGGCGGGCGCTTGTGATATGCCGAGAGACCTCAAAGCCGACGTTAGCTTCTGTCAGTTTAGTCACCAAACCCTTTAAATAGTGCCAGATGCGAATAGTGTGCGGATTATTAAAGAAATAAAAAACAGACTCTGTAGTGCAAGTTTTGCTTAAGTCAAAAATAAAAAATAAAAGTAATTTTGATTTCAATAAATCTCCTCTTCAGCCTTTTAGGTCTCCATTTAAAGCACGAAAATGGTCGTTTCCTGCTTTTTTTCTTTAATCTGAGTAACATTTCGCTCATGTACTTTCAGTTATGAAATCCCGAACTGGAATTTTGAAAAAATAGCGTCGGACTTTGTATCTTTCACACCCCCGCAATCAGACGGAGGTTTATTGCGGAGACGGCGTCGTGTAACCGAGCTTTCGGTCGCATGTCAAAAGATCCCCAGGTGCTTGAAATTACTCCTCAGTCCTTCGCTGCGGAGCGCCAGATGCCCGTCGTTGGTTTAGCACATAAAACCCTTACATTTGACGTATCTGTCTGACCTCAGCATGCAATACCAATTAAAATAATTAAGGTGGTTAACTCTGACATCGCATATGTTCTCACAAATTGTTGTCTTATTGGTTAGCCATACGCACTGCAATACGCTGTTGTCAGTTTGAAGCGTGTACTGACATATTAGAATAAACACCAAACGTATATCGTGCAGAAACACATATAGTGGCTTCTTGCTTTGCTATAATTAAGTAATTATGTTAGCGTATTTGTGGCCGTTCAGTCGAAGACATTCTATGCGGATCATACGTTTTATGATACGGTTAAGGATTGATATACGCTGATTTCCTGCGCATCACATTTACGCGCGCGTATATTGAGACACTTGTTAATTTGAATGTAAATTAGTATGTCGAACCTTTGCTTCGTGGCTTTCTCTAAATTACGTTTTACTGTTTAACAGTTTTGGTTTTGATTTCCTACTCTTACTATATCAGCGGGCTCATTCGCAACTTCCAGAGAAGGTTTACCATCCAGCGGAAAAGACTTGATGGAGCGAAAAAGGACACCTTGCATCTTCCTAAATGTGCTGCAAAATGTTGCGTTGTCTGGCGATAAAAGCTGTAGTAAGAGAGCTGCAAGTAAATAACCGAGGTGGAAGGAGCGAATAAAAGAATTATGCTGGTATTTGTTTTTGCTGACTCTTCAGTTCTCGTTAAGCTGCAAAATCTGGGTTTGTTTCCGAGCGTAAAGCAAAGTTGTATCGTTACGTTGATGCTGTTTATCTCGTTAATATTCGCAAATATCTAAATAATAAAAGTGAATATATATTAAAAAAAACTAGCAACCGATTTTTTGGTTAAAGATATAAATCAACAGAACTGCGATTGGAGCTGATTTCGTCTTACTAAGCGCTGTGCGAATAAGTTGTTTCTGTTTTGCTTGGGGCTGACTGCAGATGGTCTGCTGGCTGCTTCCTTTTTTCTCAAAATAAGAAAAAAGGGATATCGTTGTTTTACTTTCACATCGGCCTTTTCCACAGCAACATGATGATAGTTTACGCTCTTCTGGAACTGAGTCATTAAAACCCAAAATGAAATGAAAGTTCTGGTGATTTAAGCTTGCACTTGCATTCTATAATTACGTTAGTAAACGTTCCCGCTCAGTTCACATCAGATATCGCTTGCATAATTTTTGCACCGTAATTTATATAAGGCTAGTCTATGTTTTTGCTTACTGTAACAACGCCGAATCTAGAAAACAATTTGCTGCTGCACGTGGTTCACACCCGGCAAATCTTCATACAGGTTTTTCTTATTTTATTTTCTTATTACCGCAAAAATAAGCTACGTACTGCCGAACTGGCATTCTCCACCCAAATGTAGCGCTAGCGGTTTGAACCAGATTCCAAAGTTTGAGAAGAAATCAAAATCTTATTTAAAATTTAAAAGTAACATTCTATAATGTTTAATGGGAAAATGGCGGCCGGCAGAGCTCTTCAATACATGGAGCTGAACGGCGCCAGCTACGGAAAAAGTGCCAGAACAGGCCCCACTTTTTCATTGAGGTTTTTTAAAAAATCACACCTTTTTTTAATGAGATAACAGTTCGCCTTGAAACTTTGACATGTTGTTGGGACTGGTAGTGGGGACTGGTTGGGCGGAGACTGGCCGTTAGGCGATGCGTAGTTTATTTTTGCGGTGAACAAATTATATTCTTTTTGTTTGTATATAGGTGAGGTGATGTTTTTAGGCTCATGATGCAACTCCCGTTCAGAACACCATTTGTTGTAGCTATGGTCACCTGATCGCACGTCATTAGGTCGCGGGATTACACTTGAGGTCATGCTCATGACGTCAGTTCCGTGTCGCTTTTGTACGTCGGTTGCTTCTTTCAGCCATTTTTTTACATAGCCAATCTTTTAACGGATTTAAAGTTCAAAGCAATAAATACGGTATATTTAGTCACATGCATAACTGCGTTCTACACATGAACCGTGATGAACCGTACCCGAAACTGGGATTAGTAAACATAAGACAGCACAAGTACGGATAGGGTTTTGAGACGTCTATATTTGTCTCAGAAGTAACGGTAATCTCGGAGGTGTTTAGTCATGTTTAACATCAACGAGCTCGCCTGCTTTCTTGGATTTTGTTTATTTATATGATACAGCAGTTCCTCGCCGTTCAGTTACACGGTCTGTGAGTTGAAGCATGCTCAAAGCGTTAGATTTAAATAGGCGGCAAAGGCAGTAAAATATTTTGAAACTTCAAAACGCTCTCTAGGCAGGCGCATTCTGGTATTACTAGCCACTTAATACCTTGACTACACAATAAATATAACAGCCACAAATGAATCCTTTATCAAACTGTCGACAGACACAAATTCACGACACAATACGAAATAACTTCTTTTTTTTTTAAGGCATAAAAGGAATTCAGCACTAATATGTGCACAACGACAAACAAATTCTAGTATCAAAAGTGGCAAGAAGCTTTCTATAAACTTTTTTTTTATTTTGGTCAGTATACTGCGAAGCACAAAACTCATAATTAGCGAGCGTTTAGAAAACACAAACTAAAAGCGGTCATAATGGTGTTTTTTGGTTTTAGTTTTATTATAGTTCAGAGTGCATTTAGTTGACAACAAAAACGACATGCTTAGAGACCAAGAAAAAATAAAATCCCAAATATTTACGAAGTTAATACTTTAGAACCGAAGGGTCTGAACATTTCTAAAGTAACATTACCATCGTTTTTTTTTTTTTAAATATTGAATAGAGCTATTTTATTCGGTCCAAGACTGTTTTTTATTTCATTTTATTTTTCTCGATTGATTGTTTAATACGGCAAAATGTAATATCTTAACAAATGGGCAACATAGTATAGGATAACGTATCATTGGCTTCACGCCAACCACATTTTCCAAAACTGATTTTTCCTAAATATTTACTTTTTTAAATTGTATTCGCCTAATAAGATGTATTGCCCTTCTAGTTCTGTTGTTTCAAACCATTAAGCGAGATATTTATTTAGTAAAGAAGTTTCACAACCTAAGCATTTTTTTTAACTTCTTCGCCCAGCGGTTTTATACTGGTGGAAAACGAAGTGGCCGAGGTTTTTTTAGCTTAACTGCCGAAGTAGCTACCAGGTTCCGAAACGTTTCCTTCCTTAGTATTAGATCACCGCATAAGACTTGCACCCTCTAAGGCGAATACTCTTTTGCAATTTAGGGTAGTGCATATTTGAACTCAGTTCATTAACGCAGTAAATCTACATGTCTAAGGCGATAATATGACGCTCATATCGCTTTCGGTCCTTCTTAATTCGTTCTAATTACACGAAGCAACAACACAAATTAAGAGTTACAACGTCATTGTTGCTTTCTATCCGTTACGTGTCAGTTGCGTTTCTTTTTCGGTAGAAAGACTATACTGTAGTAGAGCAGGAAACGTCGCAAGAAAACGACGACGAACCTAAAAAGGTGCGCGGTTGTAGCTCGTAAAGGCACCAACATTGAGAGTTAATGGTCATGAAGTCTGAGACATTCACAACCAACAGGTCGTACGACGCGTGGGAAAGGCGGACAAATCAAAACTAGTGCCGACCAATCACGATGTCCCTTGCCTGTATTTGATGTTGTCATCACCGGATACTGACCTGCTACAAGTTATAAAGCAATCTTTCAAGACGAGTCGCACGACGGGCTGTACGTTCTGTCGTGCAAGCGTCTTCTCTTTCTTCGTTTATGCCTCTCATAACGACGAGTACTAAAACCGCACCAGGTGTTTAGAGCAATATCAACTATACAAACATTTTAGACTAATAATTGTGGCTTTCTTTTTTATATACCACTGTAAACAAGTGATAACAAAATTTATTTGATAAATATATATTTTACAACAATTTTAAACTGCGGTCATAATTACCCGATAATATTTTATTTCATTTTATAGGATTGTGAGAAGGTACAAAGAGCAAAATTGTCAATTTCGCCTTAAACCACAATTTCAAATTCGAATAGTGTAGGAGACTGAAAGAATCAGCTCGCATTATAGATCCGATAAGTTTTCGTTAAAAAAGGTAGTTAGCCTGAGATCTTAAAAAAAGCATACTTAGTCTGTTTCAATATTCGCAGCAATGTTTAATTGTTATAGACACTGAGCCGGTGGATCATACCACGTTTCCTTATTTAACGATTCATTCATTCATTCATTTGTTTATTTTATGAGCACATGAACAGCTTTCGCCTTTGTAATAATACACAATTAACATTAAGCAAAAGGAAGAATAATTCTACAGATTGACAAGAGAAAACTTGAACGCTACAAAGGATGGGTTAAAATTTATAGATTAGTTAGAGAAACCTTGAACGCTGCAAAAGATGGGTTAAAAATGTCAATGCAGGACGCATCGAAAGTATTATACAAATTTTGAATGCGCGTCATGGGGCAGGTTTGGCAGAATTGATTCACATAAAATGGAAGAGAAATCCGCAAACATCTTCTCGGAACATAAATATTTGTCGCTGAAGTTCGGTCAGGACAATCAATGACTCCGCGAAGGCATTTGAACAAAAATATGAGATCTCTGTCGCGTCGTCTGGCACACAATGTAAAACAATTGTTTCGTTCTAAAAGTCTTCTATATTCAAAGTAAACAGCGCGACCGACATACCGATCGTAAAACAACTAAAAAAAAAAAAAAACGTTTCTGGACATTTTCAATCGAGTATTGGTGTATACGCCCAATAAAATTCCACACAACAGAGGAAACCTCCAGCTTAGACCTAACTAATGAAAAGTATGACTGCATAATACAGGCCGACATGGAAAACTCACGTGCAACTCTGGATATGACACCCAACGTATGAAAATAGGCGCTGACAATGTTATTGACGTGCGTATTAAATGACAGAGAAGAGTCCATATAAACTCCAAGATCACGAGTGCAATCCACCCTTTGCAATGGGGCATTGCCGAGTGGGTAACCGAAACGAAAAAGCCTTAGCTTCTTAGCAAATGACGTAGCAACAGTCTCAGTGACAGGGCACGTAAACATTTTCAATAAAATTTAGATAGGGGAACCTAATTTTATCATGCCAAAAGAAGGTTGTTGAAAGCAATTCAATTACTACGACATCTCCAGCAGGGAGGTTTTCTGCCGGAGCAACGAAAGGATGCCTCTTGCTAGCGAAATTCCAATCATCGAGGTCGAGTGATTGGAGAGCCCTCTAAAAGGAAAAGTTGAAGCGTTGAGTGGACGCGCAATTTTTAGCCGTCCTCTATACGAAAGCAGCAGACCACTTTATTTTTTCAGAAGTGCACTTGAACAAATTTCATACGGGAAACTTCAGTCTAACTTCAAAAGAATCGCCGCCGCAGGAACACGAACCCACCGCTCGAACGGTTTGGTTGTTGCGCCATTATTTAAGGAGCCCTATCGTTTGGCAGGACTGTAACCTTACGGGTTCGCTTCTCATATTTGTCACAATTACATCATCACAGTTATCTTCATTAAATATTATGTCCAAAGTTGACTAACTTTGACAGCCTTTTTATATTCGTGACATTGTCACCGCAGGGCTGCGATTTAAACCATGGCTTGATCGCCTACTGTATATTATAATTACACAATACCTCGTGTTTTTCTCACATACGTCCACATTTTATTATTCAAAACCAGACTCGGGAAGTAATCTGTTAGAAGTAAAGCATTACTCGTAATCCATTACTTTTTAAAGTAATTTTGTAATTGTCACGTTTTTTTGTCGCAGTCATTTGTAATGTAATTTCGTAAAAAAAATTTGGTAACGGGTTACTTTAATTACTTGTTACTTATTAGAAAAATCTACATAATACAGAAACTGGAGAAATATACATTAGTAAGCAGTTCAGCAGCACACAGATAGCAACTTCAAAAAAAGAGAAACTATCGTGAGGACTCCCGAAAAGAAAACACGATTTATTTATGACTGCGGTAACTAGAACCACTAGAAAATCGTGCGAGGCATAAAATAATATGCGAAAAGCAAAGATCAAGAAGACAACGCCGAGCAGGCTTTGTCTTCTTGATCTCCTCGCGGGGGTAGACAATTCCATTGAGGATGCCCACCGCTAGCTTATTCTATAGAATTCCATGGATCTTTTCAGGACATCGTAAACTGGCGGGATGGCGAGTGTGGTTGCGCGTTTCGCTGCCTTGTCAGCGTAAAGAAAAACGAAGTGCACCTATATTATTTTTCTTAAATACAATATTTTATTTTTACAAGGACTACTTTAATGCGGGCGAAAGAGAAATGGGAAGTTGTGTTGCAGAACATTTTTGAAAACATCAAAATTGTTTTTATTGTTCTCTTAATAAGTATATGGGAAAAGCAACGTGAAAGTATTTCTTAACCTACCGAGTAAAGTAATTCTTTACTTTTCAGCGAAATTATTTTGTACCTGGGATCCATTACATTCGAGGCTCGGTAATTTGTAATTGTAACCCGTTACATTTTTCAAGTAACGGACACAGGTCTGCTCAAAACCATCATTTATATTATTTTATTTTTAAATATGCAATAGTGCAGCGTTCCATGCATATAGTATACCGACCACTCTAAGGATTATATTTTCGTAGTTACAACTTGTGTTGTACGTTTATCTCATAAGTACTATAGTGCCCGTCCTAAATTTACTTTATTTATTCTAATTTAGCTTTAATAAGTAAAAATATTTTATGAGCAATAAAATGTATTCCCAGGTTAGAAGAAAACAACAAATATAATGTGCACAAGTGATGTCCATGGTAAAATACGAGAACATTTATGAAACATACTTTGAACAGTAGAACTCAAATTTGATAAAGAAAAAGATGAAGCAATAAAATCGTTAACATAAAGTATAAATTAAAGATAGATAGATAATTGGTATTTCCGAGTAATCTGAAGGTTTTTCTCATAATATTAGGATTAGTTGTTGTACAGTTCGTATAAAATAAGCATTATTAATATAATATTCCCTTAAAATAGATTCTATGTCGTGATATTTTCTACCTCTTTAAAGAAACACATTTAAAATCCCGATGCATCGCGCCTAAGGATATGTGCCTAAAAATATATAGTTGTAAAGTTACTAGAAAATTACAAAGTTCTCCACAATTTGTCATTTCTAATTTTCAACCTAAGTGTATATGACTACGCCGTCATATTTGACTTGAATTCACAGTGTTAATAGAGCATGGTCATTGAAAACTCGGGGTTTACGATGTTAGCAATATGAGGCATGAAGCCATAATTTCCCGCGAAACGTTAATTGATAATAAGAGAAGATGGACCCAGTGAATGAACTGGCAATTCAAATGCGAAATGGTGGGCGTGGATTTTTTACTGTTGCGCGTATTTGAAAACTTTCGCCGTGATCCAGGCATTGTAACCTGCTTTTCATTTGAAATCATCGCGACTCCTAAGACCGATGATAAACCCATTATAAAAAAATCAAAGGCGCAGCAAGTTAAAAATAAACCAGTTAACAAGCGTGGTCTCTGTGGCCTGCGTTTGCGGTAGATGTCACATTTTCATCTTTATATGTCCACACCAGCCATAGAGTTCCATCAAATAGCCCACCTCGCTCTGTTTGACACATTTTGTTTTTCTAGTTAAAACGTCGCTAAACTCGTGCTTTAAAAATGTATACAAATAGGCGAAAAAACAACCACACAGACGGGCATTAAAGTTATTCAAGATCGCTGTTTTATTGCGTATCTTTTTGGTAGACAGCTCAAAAACGTCAAATTTTATCGCTTTACTCTCAGAGCGCGAAATTTAACGCTTCTTTCTCGAGTCACGCTCTTAAAGCGGGAGCTTGAACAAAAAGATATCTTTGTGTTTTTTGTGTATTCTCTGCGTTTTTCAGTTTAATGTCTTCGATGCTACAGTCCCTCATGACTCTTTTTCGTCGGGTTCCCTTGGGTGTTCTTACCAGAGGGCCAATGTACACTACGCGGCGCAGAAAATGACATTAAATTGAAAGTGCGATCACTCGTCCATGTTTTGTCTGTTTTTTTTTTTTTTTTTTGTCATCGTCACTTTTTTTATTTTTACTACCTTGCTCCTCGCTCTAAAGATCCTTAAAATATGAAAGGTAGACAGTGTCCGCACTAATGCCGTCCCGCTTAATCTACCCTTCACTAATTGAACGGTCGGCCTTATCCCTAAGCGTGCGTAATCCTCGTGGAATGCTACGGGGAACTCAGAAAAGCACAAATCGGGAATTATAATAAATACCTAGAAGTAATTCGCTTTCTGACACTGTCATTATTTACTCTTTTTGGTTAGCGTGTGTCAAGATGACTATCAAATCCCAGCGAAAGTTAGCGCCCTGCGGTTAACCAATAAAAGGTTTGGAGCCAGCCGCATGTCGATGTTTCATATAGGACTGTCTTCCGGCGGTGAACGGTCACGCACATGGTTTCAACGCTCTTATTGAACAAAGGGGGCATTTGCTTATGTGTCTGCCATGTTATGCAGATGCTGCATATAAGTTGACAATTATTGACTAAGAAGTAAGAGATTATAAAGTGGAAGGAACATCATTGTTTATTGTTTGGGGTGTGGGGGGCGGGGTAACTTAATAACTAAACGTGGGGCAGACAATTGGTGCACAAGTGCGTAATTCAAAATATAATATCCCGAACTAAAGAAAATAATTCACCTATTCGTTTACTCACAGATTATTGATTCTGCTGTCTCGCGAATAGGATCAATTAACCATAATACAATGCCTCCAAGGGTTAACCTTAGTAAAGTGTCGATAAAAACATCTGAAGTATGTTTCGCACACTTATGACTTTTTTATTGACAGCCAAGGCGCTAAGCGTCTTAACGGTGCCAGTTTAAGATCTGTGGAGGATTGTTTGCTGAGTTATCTAATCTACTTCGATGCTCGTTACTTGCTTAACATAAACTGAATAAAAAAAAAAAATAAACATATTTTTAGTTTGATAACTTGTTTCACGCATTTTTGCTACTGGTGATTCTTTATATGCGCGTCTTCAACGCAAAGGCAAACAAAAATACACAAGGGCACTCAAGACTGACTACGCCTAGGAAGGCCAAAGCACTCGTACACGCAGCGCATTCCTACAAGCAGCGCGCCACGTCCTTCTTTTTCACACGGTACTCCAGCGGTGACATCACGCTCCCCCATTGCGCAGGCGCCGCAAACCGCACCAGCTTCACGACCGCTTCCCTGACGAAGCATATGCGTTGCTGTGCTTTTCTTTGTGTGTGCTTTATTTCTAAGGCTCGTTCGTTTTGGCCTTGATGGCGCGTAGGCGCGGCACCCCCGCCGGCAACACGGCTTCCGTGACGAAGCATCAGCGTTGCTGCGTTTTTCTTTGTGTTTTATGTCTGAGGTGCGTGCTTGATGACGTATTTATTTAACCTTTTTTCAAGGATAACTTCGCCGCTTTTTCGCGTAATGGGACAAGTAAGGTTGTCGCCTTAAAAGTATATACATTAGTGACAAAGGTTTACAACACCTACACATATTCATACATGTTGACATTTCTTCACCTGCCATTTTTTGAAGAAAGAGAACCGCGGTATGACGGCTCGAATAACGAAAATTTAATATAGTTATGTAAAGAAAAACTACTGCAGAATCAGTTTTCTGTTCCTTATGAAAAAATTCCTGTGGCAATGTTGGTCTTACTGCCGACATATTTTTATAAATATTTTCAGAATTTGCGGTCAACCTAAAAGCAAATTGATAGCTAAATTGTAAAATGTCAAGCAGCTTGTAAGTTGTAAGTTCTACAGTGTTCTACTTCACAGCATGCAAGTCCCTCAACAATCAAAAAAACATGAAGCTGTTTCCTTAGCTTTTTGAGCTGTAATTCGCACCAAAACGGCTTTCCGGACGGTGTGGCGTTCTTACTTTCCCTGGAGTGTGTGTGCGTGTTTGTATGTGTGCGTGTGTGTCTTTGTGTTGTTTTTGTTTTGTTTGCGAACATTCGAATAAGACTCAAAAACTTGGAGGACGCTTAAGCTTCGCCTTTAGGAGTGGAACGCAATAGCCAAACGTATAAACTCCCCCTCGTTCCCAAGCCGTGCAAGCGTCTCTGCCTGGCCCAGTCAGTAGCGGTCTGGCTCTCAACCGAAGGGTCGTGGATTCAAATCCCGCCTAAATTTCTTCAAACTTTCTTTAAGGTAAATTAAGGTAATCACTCGCATTACATGTCATGCTTCTTAATCACTTTCATTCCACGCTTGACGTCACGTTACACGTGAGCATCGTAGATCAATTGTAATTCCCGTGCGAGGTCACGTGGCTGTGACGTCCTTACCTTAGCGACCAATCAGAATTTTCCCATAACAACGCCACCGACGCCGACGCCGGCCTTTCTGCAACACCAACTCCCTCACGCTATCGCGTTAATATATAAACGAAACTTCTATGTGTCTCGAGCTACAAAACTGGAGTATTCACGCCACCAAATATTCTACTCCTAAACAAAATTTGCATCGGTAAACGCGAGATATCTTTAAAGTGGAGGCTTTATAGGGCCAACTTTAGGAGCCACGTAAGCACGAAATAAGTTGGTCGATCAGTTCGTAGCCACTAAACGATCTTGAAAAAAACAAAACGGCATCGGTGCCAGGCATTGAACCCTGGTCACCAGCGTGGAAGCCGTGTGCCCTGCTGACTGAGCTACCGACCCAGCGCGAAGGAGCAGCACGAGCAGAAGCAGGTGGTGTGAGAAAGCGGGCGGAGCGGAGAGAGGTGGAAAGGACAAGAAGGAGAGGAGCAGAAACCAGTGGTGTGCAAAGAGCGCGCGGTACGAAGAGGAGCGAAAAAGGGAAGGATAGCGCACTTGTTCCACTCTCTTGTTGACCCAGAAAATTCGAGGCAAAGGCTTTGTGTTCCAGGCACCAAATGAACAGACAGCACCACCCGCCCCAGGTACTGAAAAACTAGGAGTCATCTTGCCTTGCGCACCACCCGAACTAAGAGCATTGCCCACCCTATGAAGCTACCGCATTGCAACGTGTTTGGCAAAATGACCATACATTCCGCCAACATTTTGTCATGCACTAACTAAAAAAGACGAGCAAAAACTAAATACAAAAATCACTCTGTCGTGCAACGAGAACTCGCTCTATGTGTGCCCCTTTTTTGGTTCGGTTTTAACGTCTCCGAGCGTATAGCTCGCAGCGAGCCTTCTCGTCTTGTTCCAAGTTGCTGGCTCAGGTATGCACCCTAACTGCTAACGAGTTCGGTCCCGCATCTGCGCAACGCAACCTGCGGTCAATTAGGACCAACGAGGTCCGCTTCGCATGAGCCACCGCTCGATTCGCCCGCAACAGGAGATTGCACAGATTTTCGGGTCGTGTCTCTGTGGCGAGCCGCAGGCACTAGGTCGTTTTCTGGCGGGCAAGGGCAGGCGGGCGACGAGAAACGCGACACAAGGGAGGGTTAGAAATCCGCAACGAGGAGTAATGAACACACCATCGGAACGGGAGCATGTGCATAGGGAGCTAATTAGGGCTCATCTGCTTACACGGCGCCAACGGTAAGAAAAATACACAAAGTGGGGGTCAATTTGGAACGAGTGAAGACTAGCGTTTCTTCTATTCTGTCGTGACACGCTGAATTAGCAGCGCATGCACGTCGAGAAAGCTGCAAGTGAACGGAAATAAGAGGATAATGAAGCGTGAAAAAAGAGCCTCTTAATTAGTAGGTTTGCTTCCTGTATTAATTTCCCTAGGTTAATAGGGTTGATGATTTTTTGAAGAGGTCGGCGCATTTCAGGTTCGTTCATGCTTTCCATTCGGTGGAATAAAGGAAGCAAGTTGATATAACAAGTCTATTTATTTTCACCTACATCTGGTACTCCTAACTGTTGTGACTCTCATCAGCTGTAACAAAATCAGGAACGACGGTTGCTGTCTAGCTTTTTCAGGGCAAGCGAAATTAATAAAAGAATAAGTTATCGTTGTTGTTTTTTTCACTTCCACTCATGTTTTATTTGCGAATACAAGTGATAGAGTGGTTGTGAAGAATACACAATGGAGGTAATGGGGCTTAGAGCGATAGATCGGAGTTTTGAAATTGGTACCCCCCCCCCCCCCCCTCTAACCACCGGTGGCCGTCCTGTTTTACGCAAGTGACTATTCGTCAGGTTACCTCACAAAACCCTTGACGTCACAGGTATGATTGCAGCACCCAGAGCTCGTTGATGCGAGGTTGTTCAGTACTCGACTGCAGTGATGTATAGCTGCTTTCCGACAATTTGGGAGTTCTTCATGCTCTCTGACGCAGGTATAACGTAATAATCTGAAGGAATGAGACTTTTTACGGGTTTAGCGCAAGATTTTAGCACCTGTGAGACAGCATCCCTCGTTTCGCGAAAGCGCTGCTCGGATTTCCAGATGTGTTCGTGGATCGATAGAACTTTTAGCATACTATTTTTGCATTTCCCTTGTTTTGATTGAACATTGAAAAATCTGAAGCTCGAAGTGAAAGAGATGCGTTGCGGGTAAACCCAAGGGAAGTTGTTTTAGCTTTAGGTTTTCGCATAATCACCGCACCGTTTACCGAACAAGCTCCTGTGTTAGGTTTTGGAGAACGACCGAACATTTTATTTCTTCGAATCACGCTGTGGCATTCTCCCTCGAAGTTGGAAATCCTGTGCGAAGTGTCTGTCATGGAGTGGACACGGCAAATTGGTGTCGACAGATTGTTATTGCCCTGAGACGACGACCGACACTAAATCGACTGCCATTGCATTGTCGCTCACTTGCTTGGTCGTCCTCAGTGCAGAAGCATGTGTAGTAGCTACCTCCCGTTCCGGTCTGTTTCCGTTGTTTGAGCTCGTGATCGGGGTGTGGTCGCTGGTTTCCTTTGCTGTGGAATCTGGGAGTCCTGCCAGTTACGGCAAGTCAACGGAGGCCAATGCTCACGTTTATGGTCTTAGTGATTTTACGCGGATTTTGTGAGAACAATATTTATTTGGACAAATTAGCTTAGACTTGTCGAATACAATAATTATATCTCAAGAGATTCACGTCCGACTTGTGTCGGGCATTGAGGCATAGCATGTTATTTCCAAAAATTAGAAAATTCTCAAGACCGTCCAGAGTTCAGTTTATTCATTAGGTGCGAGAAATGGCGATGTGTCCCATGATCTTGTTAACATCCGATGTGCACCCTGCGCGTGGACGCTACACTAGTCGCCGAACCGGGTACGGCGGTTGACGAATTGAGTGCGCGTCATCGTCAGTGATACTTTTGTGCTTGACGATGGTAGTCTGGCGAACCCCGGATGGCGTGGCGAAGCAGTCGTAGAACTAGTAGAGTAGCTAGAGGAGTTCTTGTTTCTGTAGTAATGACATTCCGGTCTACGTCGAGCCCGGATGGCGCAGTCTTTTCAAGTCCGGGTATGCGAGGTGCTTCTGCTGCTGTGAGTTCCTCGGTCATGTCGCTAAAGTCTTCAAAGTGGGCTACAGCGGTGCCCTTGATTCGATGATGTGGCCCGTTACGGAAGTTTGTCCCGAGAGCTATGGTGCCGCCGTCTTGATGAGTCAAACGCTCCTCGCAACGCCGATTCATTTCCCCAGTATCAAGGAGACGCTGCCCTCTATTCGCCCTTCTCCGCAAATGGCCTCGTTTGTCCCGGCAAGTAGACACATGGCCGAGGCGGCATGCTCACATGAGTGGCACGAACTCGGACCAGAACTGGCAATGTTTTTTTGGGCTTCCAGTGAGGCAACGAGCTTTTAGAGCTTCAGCTTCTTTTCACCGAAGTCAATGACTGGCACTGTATTCACACAAGAAGTCCCTCCAGGGACTTCTCGTGTGAATATCCCTCGAGCAATCCTGTGTCATCATGAACTTCACCGGACAGGTTTTCCTGTGAATCTCGACGCGTGCAGTGCACCTCCGGATTGGCGTTATGACGTGGCCTTCGGTGGTTCTTATTTGTGGCGCATCTCACCACGTCGTCACTTTCAGAAGGCGGTGAGAGAGCTTCCAATTCTGAACGGAATAATCCGCAGTGGTGTCGATGAGCGAAGTTGCTTCGTGACCGTTGATAACAACGCGGAAACTGTTGGGCACCTTTGCAGATGCGTTGTCGATAGAGTGGGGGCTCTCCGGCGTTCTTGGAGGCTTTTGACTTCGTCCGCCTTCGGCAACGCCCACCTCCTGGCATTGCCGCACTTAGTCTTCCCGACAAAATGTGTGTGTGTGTGTGGGGGGGGGGGGAGGAAACTGCCTCGACGAGAGCAGCGGAAGGGCGAAACCACGCGTCCAGGCAATGAGGTCGGGAGCCTGGAGTAGTGTCGTCACTGGGGACTCAGGTCGCCTAAGATACTCACAATGTCCCGTGGTTACTCCCCGAAACATGGTCAAGAGTCTTTCGGCGCGAACCTTCGCAGGCCCGTTTGTCGGTACGGGCACCTCCAGTAGACGTCGTCGACCGCATTGCAGCAGAGAGCCTCAATTATAGAGAGTAGCTTGGATCACGGGACCCTTGACATTGTCAAGTTTCACGTGGTTTATGAGCCGCGTTTGCCATACGAGCTGCGTGGAGGCGACGAACGCGTCGGTCTCTGTGGACCAGAACTCCGGTTTTTCGCTCTTAGCCATTCTACCTGGTTGAGAATACCGTAAATAAGTTCTTAATTTCTAAATATTTCCTCCAGCCAAATTTAGATCGATTTTCCTTTATTATTTATTCAATAATTACCCCGCAGTGCCCAAGGGCGTTACTGCAGGGGGGTTTACAAGGATGAAAACAACACATCTTCATTCAAACAGCACACTTGCACTTCAGACAGCCAATTCCACTGTACAATCGTTTGAACAAAAAAATAATTTGCAAACATGCATGTCCTAGCGCGGTACTTTCTAATTTTAAGACTATGATCATTACGACTAGAGATATAAAAGGGTTGTTTTAAGTAATTCTCGCTATTTATTCCTGTTTTGTTTTTAGCTATTGAGAATAAAAATTTTAGTCGCAGTTTTTCACGACGTAGGGAAAGTGGTTCCCAGTTTAACATTTTTTTTTTCATTTCTGTACGGCTTCCTTTCCTCCTGTATCGTCCGAGAACGAATCTAGCCACCCAGTTTTGTATTTTCTCCAGCAGATCAATCAACGTTTTTTGGGCTCGGTCCCAGACTGCACATGCACACTCTAAAATGGGCCCAACACATGTTAAATAAGCAGTTGTCGTTAGGTTAAATTGTAAGAATTTTAAGTTACGTTAAATGAAATTCATTGCCCTGCCAGCTTTTAGAACTACTTCTTCTATGTGGGCATTCCACGAAAAGTCGGATCACAATATGACACCTAAATATTTGTACGTGTGCTCCTTTGTTATAGGGTTATTATTTATAAAATACTGAGACAACTTTTTTTATTTTTCTTTGTAAAACAAAGATTAACACACTTTTTATGATTTAAATTCATTTTCCACGTAGAGCACCAACTATGAATACGATCAAGGTCTACTTGAAACTGGGCGGCATCATCTGAACTCCTAATCCTTCTATATACTACAAAATCATCGGCAAACAACCGAATACAAGAGGAAATTCCAAAATAAATATTAATCTAAATTAAAAACAAAAGTGGACCCAGGTCAGAGCCCTGGGGAACTCCTGATGTTACATCAACATAAGCGGATATCTTGCCGTTCAGTACTACCCATTGACGACACTGGAACAAGTAATTTTCTATCCATCTAAGCACAGCCGAGTCTAGGTTTAACATTCTCAGTTTATTAAGAAGCAGTGAGTGTGAAACCGTGTCAAACGCCTTTCGAAAATCCAAGAATATACAATCGATTTGCCCTCCCTTGTCAGCATCAGATGCAAGGTCACGATAAAATACCAAAAGTTGCGTAGTACAAGAGAACCCCTTACGAAAACAATGTTTTTCTTTAATCAGTAAGTTGTTTGTTATCATATGACCGATTACGTCTGAATATAAAATATGTTCTATGGCTTTGCATAGGACGGAAGTTAATGAAATGGGCCTATAATTTACGACGTCTTTTTTTGACCCGCCTTTGTGGATAGGGACGACATAAGCTACCTTCCAGTCATCAGGCAAAGGTCCTGTGTCCAGTGACTTAGAATAAATCAAATAAAGGTATACCGAAATTAGGCACGCACAGCGCTTTAGTAGACGGAGAGAAATGCCATCCGGTTCAGTTGCTTTTGTCTCATCTATGTTTTTAAGGCCGTCTCAATATCTCTCACGCTAAGTTCAACTGCTTGCATTAATTCTATAGTATATGTGCTAACAGTAGGTGGATCAACATAGTTGTGTTTGGGCAAAAATACAGACCGAAAGTAATTATTTAAGCACGTTGCTTTTTTCTGTATCCTCCGAAACTGTCTGTTTTAACTGCGTCTGCCCCACATCTTTTTAAATGCTTCCAGAAAAGCTTGTGGTTGGTATTTATCCTGTCGTTGAGTGTATTAAAGTATTGTTCCTTTGCACCCTTTATGCTCAGTTTATAATCACGCGTAAGGTCAGCCAGTTTCTCAAGGTGATTATTACTTTTGGTCTTCTTAAATCTATGAAATGCTCTCCTTCTCTTTTTGATTATCCTAGGAGTACTTGAAGTTACCCATGGTTTACTTCGTTTTTTTAGCTTTCCAGAATCTATGCAAGGAACATATTTATCCGTTGATTGAAGCAACATTTTTTTGAAAGCACCCCATAAATTATGGACATCATATTCCTCAGAAAGACACTCAAATACGGGAAGGCGGTAAAGAAGCTCTTCAGAAATACCAGAGTAATTGCCCTTCTCAAAGAAAAAGACTCCTCGATTCGCGTGAATTTAATCGGTTGATTTCAGTTTTGATATTTGCCACAACAGCGTGATGGTCACTAATACCAGGGATAATATTAGCGGTGCTAATGAGGTAGGGAGAGCTACAAAACAAGAGGTCTAAAATGTTATTATTTCTTGTTGGTTCTTTCACATACTGCTGAAGGTCAAACGTATCCACAATGTTTTTCATGTCAAGGTTAATTCGGCTATCAATCGTGCATACACAAGTGCCATCCCTCCACTTTAATTCAGGCAAATTAAAGTCTCCCGCAAGGAGAATAGTTTTGCTTGGGGCCTCGGAAACAATGTCGTATAGCGAACGGATCACACTAACATAGGAACAGCTGTCAGGTAACGTGACTGTGCACCAGATTGATTCAGTAGCGTCATGACCAAGATTGAGTATGGATGATCTCAGAGATGAATGAAGCAACAAGAAACCGCTTCCGCCGAGGCGTGACCTATCCTTTCGATAAGCAACAAACTCTTTCGGAAAGACTATACTATCACTTATGGAAGCGTCTAGAAATGATTCAGTTCCAAATACAATGTTAGCCTTTACTGAGCCGATTAAGCCTGCCAATTCGTCAACTGTATTTACAATGCTTCTACAGTTTATAACAACAGCAACTAGGTCACGACGAACGCGTTTCTCTTTTTTTCTTTTTCCGTGGGGCGTCAGTTCTTTGTGACAGGAACAACTTGTTATATTTCCGTACCCCATGTAAACACTTTGCCATTTACGATGAGCTTATCAAAGTTTAGCCTTACACGGTTGCCACTGTCTGTTTTTTTTGGTTTTGGCATACTCCCAAAGTATCTTTCGAAGTTCACGGGTTTTCGGCGGTTTGCAACTGATAATATAAGGCTCATTAACTATCTGTGTAATAGGTGTATAGGCTTGCATTAAGTAGATTTAAAAATGGGATCCGTGAATATGTTTTGCATCCTCATGTGTTGTCCGAGCATTAAAACGCACTTTTATGCAATTTATTGTCAAATTCCGAGTTAAATTGTCTGCTATAATGTTTGAGGCTTAAGCATGAGAAGTTCTGTTAGAATACACTCATATTAATGTAGGTAAGTATGTACAATAGATTGTTTGATATATTTAAACAACAAGTTACAAAAAAGTCCTAGCTCTTCAATGCCGCGGGCGGTTTTTATGATCTTGTTCTCAGTTCAAGAGAGGACACGTCACACAGCGGAAAGGAGTTGAACGAGAGGAGTGGGAAGTTACCGCGTATCTGAATGTGCAGCAAAATGCGGCCCACATCAAAAAGTGGACCAGATAAAAGGGTAATAAATGTATGTGGTTGGAGATGCAAATATAACAAAATAGCTTGGGTCAACGTGCAACCGGGGTTTCCTGCTCGGTTAGGGGTCCATCTGTTCCTTCTCTACCTAGCGACGAGGGGAAAAAAAAAGAAGAAAAAATGCACAGTATATGAGAAGCATCTACCGTTTTCCCACGTCTTTGACAATTGTTTCGGAGGATAGAGGATAGCACTCTTGAGAAAACAGAAGTGAAGAAATGAAAGATCGAGAAAAAGGAGAAAAGATGAACTTACCTAGACGCCGTTCGTATAAAAGAGAATTTGTGTCAGCCTGTGTCGGTCTGTTTTGATCTGTTTGGATATGTTACACCTGTTTCGCCCCTTTGGTTTGTAGAGTAATCTGTTATGGATGCCAACGCGAACACACGGCGCATTGTGCGTCCGTCGGCTTTCAGCGAAGTATCAAGGTTACTTAAAATGTTTGCAGCAACATGCAGAGATAGATCATCGATCTACGGAGTGAGAGGTCCGGGGTTCGATTTCTACTAAGGAGCACTGTGTTTTTCTTTTCGTAAGAAGACCTGACAGACGTTTAATGAGACTTTGTTATGTTATCATGCTTAGGAGACAATATGTGATGCTCTAAACTTGTAAACTAGTTCTAAATCGTATTTTGCTTTAAAAGCGTTTAAATGTAGAAAACGCAAACAATACACTCTCAAGAAATGTCTGCGCGTCTACTTACCTGCAAAAAACTCGAACAGCCAATCTCTGCTATCTACTAAGTCAGCTCGGCGAATGATGAGGCGGAACATCTGTTTATACCTCAAAATTACGTCTGCGTTGTGGCATTACGCAATGCAAGCATGACGTTTTGCATTGCGTAATGCCACAGTGCAGACTTCATGCTTAGGTCTAAACGGATGTTCCGCCTCATCATTCGCTGAGCTGATTTCGTAGATCGTAGAGTTTGGCTTTGAGTGTTTTGTGGGTAATTAGATGCGCAGGAATTTCTTAGGGTGTACGACAATGTTTAGCACAAACACGGCTGTCCCATTTGCTGTTGGTAGCCGAAGTCACCTCTCCAAAACAATTATTGTAGCACTTATTTTTACACATCTTTAGGTTTTTGACATCAACTGCAACTTCTCGCACGCACAAGCACTCGAAAGTATAAATAAACGATACAAAACGCTCTTCAGAGCATGCTTAACTAAATTCACATTGATGTAAATATTCGCGTTCTGTAATACTATGGCTATTATTTAACTATACGTTTGTGACAAAATGTATAGTTGATGTAAGTAAGAGTTAGACTTAGAGTTAGTTACAGTTTGTTTTTGTGAGGTATTTATATATTTATAATGTCATTTTTCTTGTGTAGGCGCCGAGCGCCAAGAAGAGAAGAAGATGAGCGTAAGGTCGGGTAGCGCGCGATACTCGACAGAGCGTGCAGTACGGCCGACAATCGCGGTGGGTACCGAAGATATCCCTCATAGCGTCAGATATTGTAAAGTGTAAATAGTCTAAATAAATGTGTAGGACCTACACTTGGTCCCTACATATTTGGTGACCCCGCTACGCACGCATTCTTCAGCGTTTTCGCCGCCCTCGTACGAGACATGGCCACTGGACAGCCCAGCGGAGATGTCGGTGCGATTCTTCTTCGGCTGCCGCAGTTTTGGCCATCTGACCCCCTCCTCTGGTTGGCTCAAGTGGAGGCTCAGTGTTCCACAGCAAAGATCACTAGACAACTGACGAAATTCCACCAAGTCATGGCAGTTTTGTCACCAGAAGTCGCAACAGAGGTCCGGGACCTTATTCTCACGCCTCCAAATCAGAACCCGTACGACACCCTCAAAGCGGAACTGGTGAGAAGAACGTCCATTTCCGAACAACGACGACTACACTAACGCTGACAACGGAAGAACTTGGCAATTAACGCCATCCCAAATGCTTCGACGCCTCCAGCAACTGCTTGGTGACTCTCCTACGACATTTGACCCTTGGCTTCTTCGAGAGCTTTTCCTCCAGCGGCTACCGGCGACTGTCATGATGGTGCTGGCACCAACAACGAACATCAGCATCGAAGCTTTAGCACAGGTCGTGGACAGAGTCGATGAGGTAGCCTCACCGGATATATCAACGGTTGCTACAGACTCTCTGGCTGTTAGCAGATCGCAGCAAGAGAACAGTGACACAAGAAAATCTCTGGTCCCAGATGTCATCGAAGACATGCGGATGCAGATCAAGCAGTTGACAACGCAAGTGGCCGCACTCATTACCACTGCCCCATCTAGATCTCGCCAGGTTTCAAGGTCTCGTTCTTCACAGTTCGGACGTTCTCCACCACGACCCGGATCCCCTCCACCAGGTATCTGCTGGTACCACTGGAAGTTTGGGAACAAAGCACAAAAATGTCGAGCTCCATGTACGGTGTCGGGAAACGACCCAGCGCGCCACTAGAGGCGGCTAGTCGGAGCGCTCACTCTACTTCCCGCCTGTTTTTTGTCACAGACAAAAGCTCTAAACTACGATTTCTGGTAGACATGGGTGCCGAAGTGAGCATTCTCCCTGCGCCGCCTAGTATACCCTCGAGCAAGAGACAGCCATGTACACTACAGGCAGCCAACAAGACACCTATTCCAACTTATGGCGAATCTTCCCTCACCCTCGAGATAGGGCTTCGCCGAACCTTCCAATGGATATTTGTCGTCGCGGCTGTCTCTTACCCGATACTTGGCGCAGACTTCCTTCGTCACTTCAATCTCTTGGTAGACATGCTTCATCTTCGGCTAATAGATGACACCACTCGCTTGACTGTGCAAGGCATTGAAATAAAGTCGTCACTTCTTCCACCGATCATGCCTGATCCTCCTCTTTCACCCTACGACAACCTTCTCAAGGTGTTCAAGTGTATAACATGTCCGAACAACTTTTCCCGACCCGTACCACATGACATAACCCACCATATCGTGACGACGGGTGCTCCCACCTATGCTCGACCACGACGACTTGCTCCAGAACGTCTGAAGATCGCCAAGGCAGAGTTCGAACACATGCTGGAATTGGGCATCATTCGTCCTTCTTGGAGTCCATGGGCCTCGCCTCTGCATATGGTACTTAAAAAAGAGCCCGGAGACTGGCGACCTTGCGGTGACTACCGTGCCCTAAACAACGCCACACTACCAGACAGGTATCCGATACCACACATCCAGGACTTTTCTCTGTCCTTTCACGGCTAAACCATTTTTCGAAGGTAGATCTCGTTAAGGCCTGCCACCAGATACCGGTATAACCTGCAGATATTGCTAAAACGGCCATCACGACCCCGTCTGGGCTGTTTGAGTACCTTCGAATGCCCTTCGGACTTAGAAATGCCGCCCAAACCTTCCAAAGGTTCATCGACAGCGTCCTCAGAGGATTGCCTTTCTGCTTTGCACATGTCAATGATCTCCTAATCTTGGGTCGAAACGAGATTGAACACATCCAACATCTGCGACTACTTTTCCAGCGCCTCGCAGATTATGGTGTTAACATCTACAAAGGAGAATGCCGACTCGGGGCATCACATCTAGAATTTCTAGGCCACGAAGTAGATAAACACGGCATACGGCCCCTTCCTGGAAAAGTGTTGGCGATCAGCAATTTCCCAACACCCACAACCATCCGCCACCTTCGCGAGTTCCTTGGACTGGTGAACTTTTATCGGCGATTTGTTCCCCAGTGCGCTGAGATTCTGTTGCCCCTCACTTGTCTGCTGAAAGGGACCAAGACACCCTCGTCTCCTGTGCAGAACAAGCTTTCAACAGAGCGAAGCTGGAACTAGCAAATGCGACGCTTCGGTCACATCCCGAGCACAACACTCCAACTAACATCATGGTAGACGCCTCCGACGTCGCCGAAGGAGCAGTCTTACAACAACTAATCGGCACTGTCTGGAAGCCAATTGTTTTCTTTTCAAGACAACTGACGTCGGCGGAACAACGCTACAGCACTTTCGGACGTGAGCTGTTAGCAATAAACACTGCAATCGGCATTGTCATAATTTTCTTCAAGGAACAGAGTTCCGCGTGCTGACAGATCACAAACCCCTCATGTATGCTCTACCAAATGGCACAGACACACACTCACCTCGCGAGACACGGCACTTGGCTTATATTGCCGAATATACGACCGACATCCACCCACTCAGAGGCATCGACAAACCTGTTGCTGACGCTTTGTCCCGGAGCACGCCAATTTCCTGCGGACTTGGTTTCCCTCCTGCTGTCGACTATGATTCAATAAGCATTGTACAGCAACAGGACCAAGAGCTTAAACATCTACGCGAATTGCCTGGTCGGCTTGCCTTCGAGGAGATTACTTTACCTTCATCCACCACAGGAGTAGTCTGCGACGTCTCGACCGGTACACCAAGACCATTCATACCTGCTAACTTTCGAAGGCAAGTTTTTGAATCCGTGCACGGTTTATCTCATCCCGGTATTCGTGTCACTCAACATCTAATGATTGAACGCTTCCTCTGGCCTGGAATCAATAAAGATGTCCGAAGCTGGACTCGAACCTGCATTCACTGCCAAAAATCGAAGGTCCAACGTCACACTTCTGCGCCGCTACCGGCATTTCCAACCACGAAAAAGCGCTTCGACCACATCCACATCGATATCGTGGGACCCCTGCCACCATCTGAGGGGTATCGATATCTTCTTACATGCGTGGATCGGTTCACCCGCTGGCCAGAGGCATTTCCCATCCAAGATATCCGAGCAGACACCGTAGCTCGCACTTTCGTTCAAGGATGGGTGTCCCGATTCGGCATCCCATCTACTCTCTCAACGGACCGGGGACGTCAATTTAAATCCCCGCTCTTCAGACAATTTCTATCACTCTTGGGAACACAACAAATACGAACGATCGCCTACCACCCTTCCGCCAATGATCTCGTCGAACGTTTACATCGCTCATTGAAAGCGGCGCTAATGGCACAATCCAACCCAAATAGCTGGAACACAAGCTTGCCGATTGTCCTCCTTGGACTTCGGGCTGCTTTGAAGCGAGACCTCGGATACAGTCCGGCCGAGTTGATA
The DNA here is from genome assembly GCA_013358835.2 of Ixodes persulcatus. Classification (NCBI taxonomy): domain Eukaryota; kingdom Metazoa; phylum Arthropoda; class Arachnida; order Ixodida; family Ixodidae; genus Ixodes; species Ixodes persulcatus. Next base: position 733,588 of record JABSTQ010011501.1, read on the forward strand.
TATGGCTCTACCCTACGCCTACCCGGAGAATTTGTCACATCTGGTATGGAAGAGCCAGCTCCTCATCCTATGACATATGCCAATCAGCTGCGAACGATAATGCAAAATCTCCGACCCACATCACCCCGTAAGCAAGCACGAGCTCCAGTATACGTATCGAACGACCTTGACACGTGCAGCCACGTATTTCTACGCAGGGACGGCTCTAAAAGAACGCTTCAACAACCATACACCGGGCCACATAAGGTACTTGCAAGAAAAGTCAAGACTTTTACAATCGACTACAATGGACGACAAGAAACCGTTTCCATTGACCGCCTAAAACCCGCTCATCAGGAAAAACTTTGTAATCCAAACCATGGCATTCAGGTTTCCACCATTCCCGCTCAACCGACCAGTGATCACCACTGCCTCACCTCAAACCGACCCCCTCGATCTGATGAGGCCGACACAGAACGCCTCCAATGCGGACAAGCACCTCAACAATCCAACAGGCCCACCTCTGCTTATTCCGAAAACAACCGCAGAGACTCCGGTCAGTTTGGATCTAGACAATCAAACTTTCCGTCACACATGACGACCATTATTCACCGCAACCAAACAAGCACAGGAGATTCTCTCCGAGCTCCGCCTCGTCAAGTGACGTGGTGTTTGCCACCATCGTACGGTCACCCTAGGAACGCGGGAGAGAGAGAGGGGAGGGAGAGTATTGTAGGCGCCGAGCGCCGAGAAGAGAAGAAGAGAAGCGCAAGGTCGGGTAGCGCGCGACACTCGACAGAGCGTGCTGTACGGCCGACGATCGCGGTGGGTACCGAAGATATCCCTCATAGCGTCAGTTATTGTAAAGTGTAAATAGTGTAAATAAATGTGTAGGACCTACACTTGGTCCCTACACCTGCTAAACTAAGAAGGAAATTCGCGGTTACGCTTTTTGAGGCTTCACGTCTGAAAATTTCCTAGCCTATAAACGTTTCACATTAGAAGCAATTAATGAATAGTACCTACATCGCTTTAAGCAGCTCACTCAACTCACTGTTCATCCCAATATGAATCATGACGACAATTATATAACTTATAGAGCTTTTTCTTGGCAACTAGATTAATAACATTGATTCGGTACTCTAGCGTTTATTGTAATATAGAACTTCGAACCACATAAACATAACCATATGCGTCACCAAGTAATTTAGAATTGTTGAACGGCTAATAAAATATGTAACTTAACCAGTTTCGTATGAATATTTTATCGGAGTGCCCGTTTTTTGAGTGAATGGCCGGTATTGTGTATTGTCGATATATTTAAAAAAAATGGAATTTGAAGGCGCAGAGTTGGTCTGAAAGTTTAATCCGCAGCGCAGAGCCCCTACAACACGCTGTTGTTTGAGATACTTTTGAAGGCTCTCCTGATTGAAATAAACTCGGCGTGTCTCTGAGGAACAATAATTTATAGCGGCCCTTTCAGAACCTACTGGCGCCGAATGTGTAATCTATTAAAGTATTTAACCGAAGAAAAACCAAAAAGAACAACAGTGGTGTTCGGCTCTCAAGAACGAAAGTCCCGGAAACGATCGGACAGTGCTCCGGATGAGTTCCGTCACTGGAACGAAGAATTCGAGCCTACGACAAATGAAACGCACAAAATATCACCGAGGAGCGTGGAGCCTGAAGTTGAGGATTGTGAAGTGCGAGAACAAAGCTAAGCGTAGAAACTGCGAAAGCTCAGATGTAAGAAACTTGATGGATACTTCGTGTTGGATGTTCGAAAGCACAAAAATTCTCGTTCTGACAGACGAAGTTTATGGCTCTCCTTTCGTTCGGTGACGCCAGCCTAACAACAGCATTGTGTATTTGGAAGGAAGTAAGCTCGTCAATGCCTTCGAGTGAATTCTCACTATAAATATTTTAAACAAAAACTGCGAAATCTCTCTTGCTAGGAGCCCTCTCGCCTGAACGCTTTTTCTCTGGGTTGGAAGAATTTCTTCGGAGGGTTCGTGTTTTTACTCCGATATCATGAGGAGGTGTCACGCTTGCCGCTGTTTGTCGACTTAGGAAAAAAAAAAAAAAAAAAGAAACACAGTACTCGCTGTTTCTTGCGCGAAAATATCTGAAGCAATATCCAGAGCTCTGCATCGGTTGGTTTATCTTCATATTTGTTTTGGGCTCTTCGTGATTCGAGAGTTTACGCCATTCATTCAATTAAATGTCATTCGAGCGTCGGAGAATCTTGTAAACCTACTCTGTTGCTATGTAGAGCCGATATTGATGCCACCGCATACTCGCTTTTTTAGGTTTACGCATGAACTTGTTCATTACGAAACCGTCCCTGCTCTGACTTCACGTGCTTTTACATATTTGATGAGAGCGTGCATGGCGACGCTGTTGTGAATTCGTTAAGCCTGTCTTGCTGCGTAATTTCCCAGTCTCGCCTACATGCCTGAGGATATTGCTATACTTATAACTATCAATTTCAAGGCTGGGGGTATGGGCTCCCTTAATAAGACACCAATTAATTTACTAGAATAAATGTTAACGAACAAGTCTTACATCAGAAATGGCTTCTGCCGTCTGCCCTAGAGACTCCGGCATGGTGAAGGAATGCAGATTTATTGCGAGCTTTATTGGCCTGCTATGTATTTCAGCTCTCCCATGGACTCTGATTGACGTGGAAGTGATATAGTGGTTAACGTCCTAATAATCTTACTATGCATCGTTTCAATAATGCGTTCATTATCTCACAATCAAGAAACGCCTCTATCTAAATACGAATATTAAAGATCTATACAGCACCCTACTCAACAGAGGCAGAGTTCAATCACCAATCGATACGAATTAATAAAAATTCAGGCCGTGGCGAAAAATTATTAATTTTAATGGCATAATGCAGATAGCTAGTTAATACTCAGAACAGACTGATACGAGCGTTGGTCAATTTAAAGCTAAAGTGTAAGGTGGTATGTAAGACCCCTGCATTTGTACTTGCAATCACACCTGCTTTTGTGTTCATTCGCGGATTTCAGACGATTATTTAAAATAACTTTCATTGAGGGGGGCGGGGCGGCGTTTTCTTATGTAAGGTGTTTGGAGTTATATTAGTAAAAACTAAACTAAACACAAGTTTATAGGGTCATCCTATTTACATGATTCTACCTGTATCCTCTTAACTTCCGAGGGGGTTGTTGGAAATCAATAAAGCTCTAAATCAATTCACATAAAAATGGTACTTACAAGGATAATGCTCCGGCAACATTAAACTTCTGGCCCGTATAAATACTACATAAAAGAGCCTTTATTTAATAACATTATACCAAAGATGACTGAAACATATCGTACGCTTTATCCACACAATGTCCGCGTCAGTCATTCCCCATCCGCACTTTACCTAGTTTGCCAAATTTTTGCAGTGCTGTGCGATAAATCGAATCCCTCGGAAAACTGCAGAGCATAGGTGATTGTAAATTACAATTGCTTTATTTGTGTGGATGCGACTTTGACAAAAGAAGTCGTGGCAAAACATGGGACGAATGCAACATAAGTAGAAAAATGAAAGAACTCATGCAGTTGTGGCTCAGTGTTGGGGTGCGTTTTAGAAAAATGTGTAGTGCAGACAGAAGCAATGGTCTTTGTGTTACTTTACCGTACTGTTTTTTGCGAAGATTTCTGTTTTCGTGGTGCAATTCCTTAGCCCTGTTAGATAAACAATCATATTAAATTATTTGTGCGATTTTGCGTTTATTAAATTGTTGGTACCCAGCGTAAAAGTGTATACATACGTTAATATTATGTGCTGACTGTCGGTAAAGTGCGACAATAACAACGAGGTAGAGGGGATTAGAGCGATAAACTGGTATCTTGTTCACCAGGCACAAGTGACCCCCACTTGGCTGCCGCCATGTTGTACGATTTTGACAACTCGACACGTAACCGTACCAAATCCTGAGGATTTTACGCAAAACTAAGCCGAGATTTGTATTGCGATCGCCGTAAAGATGTGATAAACTATTTTTTTTAAATACCGTTAGCCCCAAGGTTGAGTGTCTAGCTCCAATAAAAACACAAAATACAGCACCGCGGTTGACAGCATCTAGCGGAGCCATTGCGAAGCTGCCCGAGTTTTTGTCGTAAAAGCATATTTTGGACTTACAACAAACAAAACATAACTTAACTCGTCGGTAGTGTTTTTAAAGATCAATAAGCAATTATTTGTGCGCGGTACTTTGTTAAAATCTAGACGTAAAAATATAAGGTCACGCGTCTAGTGGTAAAAAATGTGCAACATGGCGGCGGCCCATTAGGAGCCACTTTCAGCTGCCAGTTTATCGCTCTAGTGCCCTCTACCTCGTTGGACAATCACAACCACAAAAACACATCGCCAATGATGTGTCCAATTGCTTCAACGCTACAAATTTAACCTAGAAACTGATTTGCGCTCAAAATCAACGGGGATATGGAATTGTTGGTGCCTGCACGGCACCATGCATCCGGCTAACCCTTCCATTCAATAATACATCAAGATTGCCCCTCCAGCTAATATGAACATTTCCAGAAGGTATCACGAAAAAGTATTTCGACAAAGACCTAATCGGTATTATTTAGTGACCGGGCGTACGAAAAACCATTCGCAGCAACCTAATATACAACACACTTAAAGCTTTCATCTAAGCGCAGTTCCAATAGCTATGGGAAAATATAGAAGAGGCTACAAGACGTCAAAATAGCAAGTATCCTCATCCGAATTTCATCATGGAGTAAGATTCACATCTGAAAAACAATTGTCTATTAGTGGTTTTATAATCAATCGCGTGTCGTTGGTCAAGCTCGTCACGGGGCATGCATCGAAACAGTGTATGGCAAATTGCTGGAAAATGTTGTTGCGTACGTGAAACGCCTTAGCATCACGCGACATCAGGTCACTTGACGTCAATTTCCCCGCTAAATTTAACGATGAAACCGAATTGGTGTGTAGGGCACGGGACGTTAATGTTTCAGTTAAATGTAGAGACGAAACTAATTGTCGTATAGGCCACGTGACATCAGTTCCCATAACGTCCATTCTCCCGTTAAATTTAGGCGGGAAATTGAATTGGTGAGTAGGTTGCAGACGTTAATTTTCCCTCTAAATTTAGCGGGGAAAATTGACGTCACATGACCTGATGACCTGAGGCGTGACCGATTCATCAATTCAACTTTTTCCGCTATATTTAGCGGAGGAACTGAATTGTTATGTAGGTCCGTGACGCCCCATAATGTACCACTGCGCGCGTTACACTATGCGACGTCACAGGCCACGACTTTACGAAATGGGGCTTGACGTAATGCGTCTTCACGAATTGCGCAGCAACTAGCCAAAGAGAGTTTTACACTAAAAACAATGAGAACATCAAAGAAAGCCCCAACAAACTCTTTAACAATCTGACGAACAACAACATTGCACACGTAAGAGCAGGCGAGGCCAAGCCTCAGCTATTGCGTAAAAAAAAGACGAGAAAACATCATGCCGCCAAGCACGTAGCAACCAGGACGAGCCTACACTCGTGATGTTGCGAACGTGTAAGAAACAGGAACCAGTAGTAAATGAGAAGGAAGCATCGGAATTTCGGCTTCCGCTAATTGCGCTTCTGACAGATTAGGTGCTCGCAAGGATACAAGAAACACCACTAAAGGCCCGTTATGTGCCGTAGATAATGGGCCGCTGCCGTTCATCATTCCTCACGCCGGGGCAGAGGCCCTTTCTTCACGCGCGGTTCCGGCCCGCCGCCGAAAGACGGGATCTCGGCGAAAGGGTGCGCGCACACCGGTGGGTCGTCGGAGGGCCTGAATCGATGGGTCGACGGCGCTTATCTGGACCGCCGCCACGGCCACCGCCGCCGTCTCGAAGACGAACGGCCGACGCCAAGGTGTCACGGCCGGGGAACCCGTACTCGCTCGCGAGTAGACCTAGTACCGTACCCCGCCGACTTCTGCTAATTTCGAAGCGTCACCATTAGTTTTGACGAACGCTGACTCCACTACTCTCGCAGCGAGCTAACGAATAGCGTCGCGGGGGTTATAAGATCCAATTATATTTCCCGAACCATAAAAAAGGACAAAAAAAAAATCCGGAAGAAACCCGGCTAAGCGGTGAGACTGTTTTTTTTTTTCGCAAATTTAATTTAATTTATTTTTATTACCCTTAATTTGCGCTTTGCTGCTTGATACGATTCCCCACCTGACGAGGTAATATGCTTTGCGTGCAATTCTGAAAGCGTCCGTGTTTGATACGGAAACAATGTTATCAGGCGATATATTTACTAGTACAACTGAGGTGCACGCAACACGTTACGGTAGAATGCAGAGTCGTAGTACAGTCGGTTGCACTCAAAAGCAAATGTCTGGACGAGCCATAGTTGTAACCTAAAAATGTGGTGTGCGGCTTGATATCATTTTACAGAACTGTAGTCCACAAGTTAAGCACAAACGTTGACGTGAGCAGAGAGTTGTCATTTGATGTCAGAGTTATTTATGGTACTTTTCATTAAGGATCCTGGCTCAGTCAGATGTGTTTGTAGAGAAGTGCGTCAAAACTAGATCGAGACATAGATTATTTTGTTTTACGGGTTGCTTGCAACTGTTGGTATATGCCCATTCTCAATATTACCTTGTATTTGCGACTGAATATTTGGTAACGTTTCGCGCACGGGTGTTCTAGGCTCTGCTACGCCTCCATAAAAATGTTAATCCTTGCTCTCGAGACTCATGGCGGCTAAGAATTAGGTCTAGAAAATAGTAGACTTTGCCTGGCTCCGAAAGGAGCGCTTAGTCTGCGAAGGTGCGGAAACTACAACACCTGGAGTGGAAACGAAGGTGAGAGAGGTAAATGATGCGCAGGTTCATTAGAGAGGGTTCCTCCTCCGAGACGGTTTTATTTTCCAGATGTCCGCTGCTGTCGGAGAACGGCGATTTCAGGAAGAACGTTCAACCAAACTGTCTGTATTCTTCTTTTTTTTTTCTATTAGGTACCTGATATTCCCCCTTCGTTCAGCTTCTGAAAGAAATCGATTTTGCAATTTTAGTTTTTTGATTCTTAAAGGTACTGCTCTGCACTAAGAACATTTCCACTATTACCATCTATTGTTCGCTGAAGCAACGGTCGCTTATTCGTCCCCTTTTGAGAAGGTGGCGGGAAAAGAACAGCTTTTCAATTTTATTAACTTTGCGCTATGCCTGCTCGTCCTTGACAACTTCTAAATAAAAACAAACCTGCAGTCAAACCTAGGGCTGTTAAACTTTATTTGCAAGAACTAATAAATTCCAAAATTCCCCACTTTCTCTCGGTACTACTAACTGGAATTCACTTCCTGAAACCACAGTAGGTGAATCAAACCCGAAGACATTCCGTCAACTCTGCAAGGCACATCTGAAAAGTGTTGACCTTTATATGTTTATGTGTTATGTACTTTTTCTACATGTTATGTTTTGACATTTGTCCTATTAGTTTCTAGTTTTTGCGTTTTTATATTATTTACCTTGTCGTCACTCTTCTGCTATCTGTATGTGTGATTTGATCCCCCTCACGATGTTGAGGCGCAACCTGAGGCAGAGAAGCAGACGGCGTTCGACGCATGTACGATGCTAGGCCTTACTCCCGCATCGAACTTTTCGATGGCAATGCTATCGCTGAATTATCACGCTGTCGCGCAGGACCTATTTCGAATAAAAGTGGACGCGGTTATGACTTAGGGACATATGCTCGGGTAAGTGAAAAACCGCATTAAAAAACATAATAATTGCTGCAAGATACTGGAGTCGTAGAAAATCTGCCCGGCAGCCATGTTGAAAATATTCATTTGCCAGAACAAGATTGGTTCGGGCAGGTCGTGGCGTCACAGAAACAACGGGACTCGATTGGTGGCGGAGGAATACAAGATTCCCTTTGAGGGTTATTTGCCGCTACCTTCTTGACTTGTAACCGACTATGGTGCCAGGAAGCTCTTGTAAAGTGAAAAACATTCCAAGTGAATATGGTTGCACGGTTCTTCTTTGACTTTGTTGCTGAAAATGAATATTCAGCTTTCTTAAACTTATCAAAACTCTTTATTGTTAATTACAGATGTATACTTCTAAATATAAACTGAAAAACCTGAATTGCGAGACAATTTTATGAGAAGCTCGACTTCTCGCCAACTTGGAACAGAGCACCCAACCTTTACCTTCCAGAATGGAAAAAAGCAGGAAAGAAAGCACTCTAAGTATAAAGAGCTACACTGCACCGAATCATCGCGATTGTGATGATTATAAATAGGCTCCCGTTTTTTTTTATATGTATATTCGAAAAACTTTGAAAAACCTTTGCCGGTAAACGTTTTGGAATCATAATGTTATTTTGGAATCATAATGCTGAAACAATAGCATTCTACGAATAACTTTGTCCAGACCACAGGCTCAATGTAGCTAACGAAAAAACACTCCATTTGTTTCATATTTTACATTATTGCCAATATAAGAGTGTGTAGCAGAATGAAAATAATTGAAGGGCTAGTCGGTTAAACATCATATATACAATAGCACAAGATAACAGGAATATAAAACGACAAAAGCCACTCCTCTGGTTTCCAATTAGTACTTAAGTAGTTTTGCTTCTTAGTCGACGTAAGGGTGTGTTGTTATAACAGCGAAAGTTATGAACCTGTAACTTTAGTTAGAGGGAGCCATGGAGGTGGGGGAAGAGCAACTGAAACTTTTACTCCCTTCGCAACTTCCCTGGGTCCGTGCGACCGCGGGGTAGGCTGGTGGAAGGGTTTCAGAAGAAAACCGAATTTTTTTTAGGTCCTATGTCTGTGAGTTTATAGGTTTTAAAGTATCAACGCTCATTGAAGCACCACCTGTTTGCAATATTTGACGTAGGGAAGTTATTATTACCAATGTCAACTGTGCTAACTCCAAAACCAGCTGAAAAAAAAATACTGTTTGATTCTGGACGATTCTTATGAATTTTAGCGGGATTTTGAAAAATTGGAAACGGCGAAAGTGAACTCCGAGTTCCAGAAAATTGAGAATCTAACAAAAATAAAATGCAATAAACTGCAATAAAAAAAAAACGAAAACACGCAGCCCTGGTTATAAACCTACACTTGACGGTGGTGTAGAAGAGTGTTACTTTATAAATACGGCAATTCGTTTCTCTTTGTAAAATGCACTTTACAATACACAGAAATTGTAGTTTTCTTTTTTCGCTAAATATAATTTAGAAAGTCACTTGAAACTATCTCTTGGGGAAACTAAGAATCTTAGAAGCGGTATAAGATTAGCTTTTCTTGAAGAAACTAAATTGTTGACTACACCCTTTACCTTTGCAGTACTTGACGGAACCGCATCAATTTTTGAATATTTGTTTTATTTCTAAAAGAACACAAGTTTATTTACACATCTTATTTAAACCACCCAAACTTCAAAGTGGAAAGGCATCTTATTGCAGGAATTATTCCACCCTCTTTAGAAATGTAATGGAAAGCTGCGAGGCGTGTACAGTTCCAAATAGTAGTTTTTTTTTTTATTTCAAACGCTGCTTCCTTTATTACTCTAGAATTTTGTTTATACGTTGCCATACATATAATAATGCTATTTGCAGAGGAGAAGATCAACAATTGTTTCTATCTTTGTTTTAAAAATAAAATCCTGATTTACGCATCTCGAATTTCGATACGATTGAAATTGCTTATATATAAACATGATAAATTAGCTTGTGTCTATCAATTATGACCGCACAAGTTACGGTATATTGTGTTTTTCTGACAACAAAAGTCTAAAAGAAAAATACTGAAAAATATTTTGTATTCCACTTTTCCTTTTTTTTCTTCATATCTTCCAAACCTTCACCCTCCAGCCTCCTTTCACCATTGAGAAAACAAAGCTTTTGCTTATCTCATCGCAAACATCTCAAGGGATTTTAGGGCCAAGCCAGCATTCAAAGGCATCTTAGCAGAAGCCTTCTCCCCCCCCCCCCGATAAGATGGCTGTCTTCGAAAAGCCCTCCCCAAAAGGCGGCGTTCTCTAAGTACAGTATAAGTGCACCAGCAGGATGCCACAAGCCCCCAAATCCCCAACGGCTGCGAGCCTGATAGCCCGGATCCCGAGGACTGTGCTTTGCTTGCTGGGAATTGCCGCTGCTGTTGCCGTTGATGCCGCGAGTCTCTCGCCAGTCTCTGGTACCGTACACTGCTCTGGAAACGGGAAAGCATTAGCCGTAATCTGTTGCCGTCCGCGGCGTCAAACAGCAAAGAGCGCCTATCTGTTCTCTGTTCCCACTGATGAGGCTAAAAACAATTAAGGAGAAATTGCATTAGAGGCAACTTGTCGCTTCGCGGAAGAGGTGCGAGAGACACTAAGGCCGCCACCGCGCTTTCCTTGCTCTTAGTGTGGTAAACGAAGCCGTGCGTACGCCTTTGGTAGCCCGAAATTAAGGAAGCTGATAAGCGTCGGCGTGGACGGTTTCCTTCCGCTCCTTGAGCTTCTAATCTACTCGGTCCCGAGTGAGTCCGCGTGCCTTTTGTTTGGGAGTAGATGAGAGCATCTTCTTTTCCTTGGACGGCTTGTCATGGGCTTTGCGAACGCTAAAATATGTAAGGCAAAACGTAACAGAAGTGTCCATATTCACAAAAAAAAGAAGATATTAAAATTAAAAATTGAAGGCGTTTATAGTTCCCTGTAAGGCCGAAGTAGAGCGCAGCTCTTGAGGAGGAGGAGGGGAGGGTACGGAGGAGGAGGCATACCTTTGTCGTAACCTTTACGAATGAACGTGACGTACGCATGACGTCATTATGGAAACGTCCCATGATGCAGCGCGCGAATCACGAGTGACCCGCGCGTTGCATCATGGGACGTTTACCATAATGCAACGCGCGGGACCCTTGTGACGTCACGTGTGACGTCATTATGGAAAGTCCCATAATGCAACGCGCGGTACCCTCGTGACGCGAGGTGTGACGTCATTATGGGAAACGTCCCATAATGCAACGCGCGGGTCACGAGTGAGACCCGCGCGTTGCGTTATGAGACGTCTCCCATAATGCACCACGCGGTTACGCCGACGGCGACGGCGACGCCGCTCAAGCCGGAAGGTCGCCTAAGAGCGGCGCTCTAAAAACAAAAAATGAAACTACGACGCTTTTTACACGCTCATTTCTCCTCCCCCACTCTAATTGTCGTCGAGTGCTCCCCCCGCGCGCACGGAAGCATAAGATGCTGCTTGCTTTAAGGGGTGTGAAAAAGAAGGGCAGCCACGTAGTTTTATAGCTTTGTCAGCCTCAACGCTCAACGCTTATAACCAAACTGACAGCAAAGACCGGGACCCCAGAAAACACGTGACTCGCAACGGCTCCTCGAAAGTACTTCTTCCATTGCTTGGCAAGTTGTGTAGGGCGAACATTAATACTTGTGACTTTTTCGTTGCTGTCGCTTCCGTCGTTTTCAATGCAACCAACGCAGATGTATAAACAAACCTTCTATTGGCTGCGTCAGAATTGTTTGCTCAAGCTTTTTTTTTTTATTGCGTCTCGGTAAAACCGTTTTCATTATTAAAAATTATGTGGTTGAATCTAATAACAGCATACAGCACATATCCAACAATGCGATGCAATTACGACGTAATATCTTCCAATGAACCACTACACGCTATTTCTGAAGAAGCTAGTAATAAAGGCTTCACGTTTGTCAATTATGTATTGGAAAAAAAATTATAACATGACCAACTTGAGTAGAACAATTATTTGAGGTGACCATGACATACACCGAACTTACCTCCCAGTAAGTAAAGTCTAAGATGTACCGTCTAACCGACAATTAAAAAAAAGTTTTTTTTTTGCGAAAATAAATTACGCATTGATGAACGCTACAATCTGCCCAGATATAGCGGCAGCGTTTAAGATAGGATACCAGAATTTTAGAGCTTACCGTTATCTCATTCCTAGTTATAAGCGATTTCGAAACTTCTCAATCAGGAATTAAGAGACTTTTTCCGATAGCCGATGACATTCATCTTTATATATTCGTGAACTTATTTGGTTGTCAGTTCTTCTTCTGAAATTTTCACAAATTGAGTATGACTTCTATATCACATAGCGGCAAGTTCTTAAACTTCAAGATCTGGTGCCAACTGCTAGAGTTACAGGCAATCCTTTCGGTGATGCAAAGATAATTTTTTCGGTTAGGAGAACAGGGTTTTCGTCTTTTTTTTCAAATCCCCTCTATGTATGTCATATAATGATCTGTGAATATAAAATTAAACAATAGTTGTATAGTTTTTAAGCAGGCTACTGTCGGACAACTGAGTGCATGGTGCTTCCGCTGGCAACACTATCGTCATATTTAACATCCCAAAAACCAGTCTGCAAGCTGCGTCTTCTTTTCAACGCCCTTGAACCTTTCTAGGTGTGAAACGGAATAACAGGCTTGCATTCTACACCCCCTGAACCTTCTTGATTATTGTGATGATAATAATAATAATAATAATAATAATAATAATAATAATAATAATAAAAATAATTCCTTTATTTTTCCAACAAAAAGTTTAAACGTGACAGGGATAAAAGCTGTAAAAACAGCTTGACTGTCCCCTAGCCACCCAAAACAAGCAGTCGCAAAGCAAGTACCTAAGGAATTATACAATAAAATTGTACAAATTCAAAACATTAGTGAAAAGTCATCACACAAAAGAAACTGCGTTTTGGAAAACAATAACACATTGAATCACCTCCCCCCCCCCCCTCCTACCCATTAAGACATACAGTGTATTCTATCTAAGCTCAACACAATCAGCGCTCATTATTGATAATAAGGTTTGAAATAAAATATTCCCGTAGAATTCTCACCGATGTATTACTGATATCTATATCTAGCCTAGTGAGCTGATTAAGGGTAGTTGGTAAAGTATATGCCATAGCTTGATTGCCGTAATGAGTTCTTGAAAGAGTACTTCCAAAAGTTTCTTAGTTCGTGTTCACTATGTATATACTTCTTGTTTTAGGTTCGCTAGGGTTTCGAGGTGACGCTGCGGTAGATCTTGATTCTATAATATATTTTGCACAAAAACGATATTTGAATAAATAAAAAAAACTTTATTACAGCAAGTTGACCAAAAAGATCTCTAATTTGATATTCAATGTCAACGTTACATATACTATTTAGTATCTTTTTTTGCAACATTTTCTGTACGTTGGTACAGGTATTGGTGCCCCATATGAGATGACCATAATTTAAATGTGAATAGAATAAGGAATTATATAAAATTAACTTTGTTTTGAGTGGTAAGATGTATTAATGACGATACACAATATCGACTGTACTAGATACTTTAGATTTAATATAAGTGATCTGGTCATCCCATGATAGGTTTTCTTGAAAAACGACGCCTAAGGTTTTAAACTTAAAAACAATTTCAATTTGAGTAGAATTTAAAAAAAATGTCCTTAGTAATATTGACACGCGTATTGTTTGGTCAAAACAGAACTACCTTCGTTTTATTCGCGTTTATTGTTAAATCATTATGTTTACTTCAAATATCAAGCTTTTTTCAGTATTTCATTCACATCATCTATAAGACCCGAGGCATTATCACCGTTAAAAAATAGGCTTGAGTCATCAGCCTAAATAACAAAGTATATTGATGGACTTATGTGTAATATGTCATTTATATAAATGTTGAACAAAAAAGGTCCGAGAATACTTCCTTGAGGAACGCCTGATTCAATCGGTTAGATATCAGATAAATACACATTTATATTAACATACTGCATACGGGAGATCAATCTGATTGTAAAAGTTGGTACACATGTCCACGAAATTCATACATGTCTAATTTTTTCAACAATATATTATGATCGTGATAGTTGAATGCTTTGCTAGAGTCCATGAATAAACCAAGCTTGAGTTCTTTTTTCTCAATTTTTTTAAGAATATGTTGGTTTTGTGGAAGAAGTGCGGGTTCTGTTGATTGTTGTTTGCGAAACCCAAATTACGATGCACTATAGATGTTATGGCTATCAGCAAATGCTGCCAATCGTACAAGTATAATTTTTTCTATGCTTTTAGAAACCACAGACTATTGAAATAGGTCGGCAATCACCCAAGTCGTTTTTATCAGCTTTCTGATAAATAACAGTTATTTTAGCCAGCTGCGTTTCTTTAGGAAACACGCTGTCTAGCAAACATACATTGAAGATGTGCGTCGAAACAGGAGAAATAAGAGCAATTACATATTTAACTGGTTTAATTTATAAACCATTGTAATCACAACTTTTACTATTTTTTTAAGCATTAAAGGCAGATATCACTTCCGAACTAATAATAGGCGTAAAAAACAGATTGATTATTTCGAACACTGATGTACTTGCAAGCATCTAACTCAGTATTTACTGTAACTAGATTTACAAAATACTCATTAAACGCATTAGCTAACTCGTTTTCGACACCTCCTGATCATTGAGGTTTAACATTTCTTCTTGTCTCTGGGCACATGAACGACCTAGGACATACTTTTTCCATACAACGTCGACTTTTTTATTACAGGAAAAAATAAGTTACAGAAACACGAATCTTTTGCATGTCACAGTGCCTTGTTTAGTTGGTTTCAATAACGTTTAAAAATTATACATTTTTCAGTTCCTTTTGTTTTTACAAATTTTTGACATAGCGTATTTTTAATACCAATTTATGTGAGCAATTCTTTAGTGATCCAGGGTTTGCGAATTTTTGTAGAAGTGTTGATCGTTTAAAATTAAAAACAACTTTCATAATTTTTTTTTTAATTCACTCAAAAATAAGTTATATGCATTATGTGCTTCTTTTCTTGGTGGACATTGATCCAATCCAAACAAGATAGTCTCTGCCTGAAGTTCTTCAGGTTATCAGCCGTTATATTCTGGAACTTTGCCCCTAAATTATTTCTCATTTTCTTTTTGTTTTTAGCTTTCTTAATATTTATAGACAAAAATGTACCCAAATGATTGGTTATATCAGGTATTATTATACCAGATTTCGCATCTGACTTATCGTAGCTTGTAATAAAAAGATCCAGTAGTGCCGGTGATTCAGTGGTAATTCTCGTTGGAGCCGTTATCATATTCACATATCCGCATGTTTGGATGAGTGCTTTGGATTTCATTTTATTTTTTTTGTCTCAATTAATGTGTTAATATTACAGTCGGTTCCCAGAATTATGTTATATTTTTTTTTCATTCGGAAACTCTAAAAAAAGATTCTAAATAAGCGAAAAACGACAAAAATTTCCACTTGGCGGACAATAACAAATTGATATAATACTCTGCCCTATCAATAACGATAACATCTCCTAGTCTTTATCAATGCAACAGTAATCGGTAAGCATTTTTTAGGAAACGTCTTCCTTTATCATGAATGCTGCGCCCCCGCCTCGGCTATTTGTGCAGTTTAAAAAGTCACAGTCATACATTGGTAATTTTACAACTTCACTACAATCACTGTACCACGTCTCGGAAAGCAAAATTGCATCAAACGAAAAATTGAACTGACTTAAAAGTACTTCCAGCTCGTCTGCTTTATTTCGCGCTGATCGAGCGTTTATGCGGAAGCATTTGAGGAAGTTTATGTTCTTATCTGCCAATGAGGGTTTTAGATTTGGCTGAAGGAAGTAATAACACTTGACATAGCGATTTGGGCATCAATGAACCTGTCGTGTTAGCCATTCCATACAAAAACATATCTTAAAACTTGGCAAATGTAAATATGTGGGGCATCAAACTAGTTTCTGAAAGTCATCCATAGACTTAATTACGTGTAACTTCTCGCGATCCCTCTTGCGCACAAGGATGTTACCATTCCTATGCCAGACGTACTCGTAATTCATTGTTTTAGCCCACTCTTTTGCCTCCCAAAGAAGGACCCTGTCCTGTTTCGTGATGTCCACCTGGATGTATGTGTCCTCTTTTTGTTTCTTCAGATTTATCCGTTTGCTTAGCCATCCATCTCTTGTTGTCTGTAGAGCAAAACGTATAATAATACCAGGAATTTTTTCTCGTCGGGACGGTAGTCGATGAATGCTGGCCACTTCGTTCAGATTCAAGTCTGGCACATCGAGTTTCTTTGCAACCGTATTTACTTTTGCTAACAGATCCTCGTTGACAGTTTTAGGCACTATATGAGATTTTGCTTTCGGCTTCGCCATTCAAGTGCGTTGATTTCCAGCTTAAGTTGTTTTATTTCTACGTAGGCGTTCGTTCTTTCCAGGGTTTCCACTCGTTTTTTTAGTTGCTACATCTCCTTTTTTTTGCTCACTGATATATTTTAGTACTTTGTCATACTTATCCGACATTTCCTGTATGGGTTTCTATATGCCACTCGCAGTTTCCTTTAGGATCATAAGTTTGTCTAGTTTGGCATTTATGGCGGCAAACATCACAGCTATGTTGGGTTGTGTTTCCTGCTTGGCGCTCTGACTACCTGCTCGAGATTTCACAGTCTAGCATGTTGGGCATCGCTACGATTTACGTAAAGCACTGCCCTTTGACCTTAAAGTCGCTTCGGTGATGCCAGAGCAAGGACTTAAGTGATACAGATATTCTCATTACAGGCACGTCAACCCTGAATCACTACCTCGCACTTCTTCGTTGAGCTTTGGACGAACATTTTTCATAGTTGAGAGTTCAAAACTACACTGTATCAGCAACAGCAGCAGCAGCGGCAGCGTTATTTGCCAACAAAAATAAAAACGTAGTGAAAACATCAAACCAACCTGCAACGATGACAGAAGCTATTAACTTTTGGCTCTCGGCGCCGCTACCACTGCTGTGTGCTGTCCAAGAAAGGAGAGCTTCCTTTTAACTTCGGCCGTTACAGATGACATAATCTTGTCGATGCGATGTGGACCAATCAGAGCTTTTTCAACTTGCGTCTTTGCGGCGCTGAACGGGCGTGGTTCCAGAGGTGATTGACCTTCGCTTAACCTGCTCTGAAGTAATCGGCATGCCTCATGCTAACGCACATTCAATAGTCCAAAACACCCAGTCATAAGGAAGTTTAATGGAACATGCATTTGGAATCACCAGAAACAGCAGCTGCGTCTTTATTCCTCGAGCTTGATTTTTTTTTCTTTTCCATATCTCGTTTTTATTTTTAAGAAAGGCGTACTTTTAATAGTTTTTGACTGAGGTCCCAAATGTTGAACAATGAAGGGTACTTGTTAAGTTAGCGGTTGTCCAAAAAAAAGAAAAAAGTACAGAGCGAGCGCTGCGATTTTTGTGTTAACAACTTACCCCCAAGCTATAAACGCTCATATTTGTTATATTCAAGAGGGAGGAACAATGTCGTCTGACAAGTAGCTTTAAATACAACACTCGCTGCGTTAAGTACGCATTATCTACATTAACAAATGCACCCGAACACAAGGAATTATTTAGAAGACACGGTAAAAAAAAGGGACAATTACAAAAATACTTTTGATGCAAATTTAATCCCGAAGCGAGAGCAGATCTTGTCGTGTGCTCTGTGGCCGAAAGTGCTAAATGTAACTTTCTATTCGAAGTATTAAAAAAATTATTGACAAATTCTTTGAATAAACCCGCAAAACAAATGCAACAACCGTATTTGCATTTGTGATTTCTTATAAAGCGACTGCCATATGCGAATTTCGCAATTGATTATGGCCAGTATGAGTCTTCGTTGTCACCTGAGATAAATGCGTTCTACTTGCTATGAGGGAGTTTCAAGCAACCAAGGACTAAATTAAAAGATGAGAATTTCATCTTGTGAACTTCGTCTTCAAAGTTATGTTCATACTGAAGGGCAGAATTTTTGAGAGCATAATATCTATTTGATTTACGTTTGTCTTTTCAAAATACCTAAATATAATTATCGTTGTTATATGACAAGAACTTAATTTGTAACATCATTTTGCTCCGGATGATGCAGTTATATGCACACATATTGCGGGTACAATGTCTAGTGTTCCTCGGAAACAGTTTTGCCGTATGCGCTGAAGGATTTTTTTTTGTGTATTTAGATTTCAGGTCTGTTGTTTGTTCTAAACAATCTTCAGAAACCGCTAATTATGAATTTTTTAGAGCAATAAACGTCTAAAGCTGACTTGCTACTAGCCAGTTACAGGTAATTTCATCTGTCAATATAAGAAACGTTAGTCTGCCTAAAGACGCTGATATGTCCACTCGTGCTCCCCTAATGCAAAAACGCCTGGCCACCATAAAAACAAAACGCATTCCTCAATTACCAAGTTTTCCATCAACGAAAAATATGCCATCTTTTTACGTCTGTCCCTGCAAAATGTCTTGGTTATCATATCACGTCCAAGCAAGCAAACACAATCCTTCTATTTTTAATCAATGGCATAATTTATTTATAAAGGGGCAATCATACTGGAAACAATTTAAAACGTCACAGCATGCGCTCTTTTGCTCTTTATACAAATAAATAAAAGGAAGAAAGGGAAGTTGGTAAGTCCGAGATAACTGCGTCTAAAACTGTACTACGTGTTACGTAAATGTGACCCTGTGGAACTACTGGTAGACCCATAAGCAGGGTACAGCGTAGTCACATATGTACGAGATAACCATCAATCTAATGTAATATTTTGAACCGCCTGCTTTTCTTTCTTATGAAAAAGTATGGAGTAAAATAATGCTAGGGCAAACACTGAAAGGGTATGACGGGCTCATCGTATGTCTTCGCCTATTTCTATATTTCTGTGTTTCTTTCTATCGCACATTGTATAGTAACCCCAAAAGAGCTCTCCGCTGTGCTTCTGTTTATTTTTTTTCAAAAATGTACTGCTTTTTAAGCTGCTTTCTTTAAATAATGCGTAGCCAAATGAAAAATTTACCCACATTTGTCTAAAATAAAATGCATTTAAGGACCCCTCAAATCTTTGATCTTTTGGTGTCCTACCATGACCCCATATTCAACAAACTCTATCGTAAGGGAACATTTTTGTCATAGAATGTTTTTTTGTGAATACAAAATTACAGTCAACAAACATACGAATGGCCGTCGGGTTTGGAAATTCGCCAAAATATGCGTCCCGATTGGGGTCACAGTCTTGGACGTTGGTATATCACACAATGATGTTTCCCTCTAAAAGAAACGGACAGGCAATAGTGTTCGTTGCTTTCGACATCAGCCGTCGCAACCTAAAAAGAAATGTTATTTGCATTTTTGACATGGAGCAACGTACTCCTAATATTTTCTGGGGCATCCGTCAGTAATAATCAAAATACGTATATTGCGAACACTATATTATGAGTATGTTTGTACCCTCCCTTTCAGAGCTTATAGATATACGCAGTTTTAAAACATTAGAAGCAGGTCTAGCACAATCCGGTACTAGAACCTAATTTTGGTTAAATTTGTTGTGCATTTATTTGAGCTGGTGTGTTTAGACTCCGAGACGTCCGATTTTATTATGTCTAAAACACGCACGAACGGTGTTGTGATCTACATGCGTCGTAAGAATCAGTTAGCAGTTTTCACGACATAGAAACAGGCATGTAGCGGTTTTGAAACGTGTTAGCTACGAAAGAAGTAAAATTGTACAGAATTTTATGTCTCGGAGTTGATTTGTTAACCTCAAACATTCTTTTGATAGCGCATTCAAGCACGTTCCTTTTTTATATGGCACTTCTGTGCAAGATTTAGAAAACTAGACTTAACCTCGAAGTACTTATAACCTAGTAAATTTCATTTTTATGTTTCCCTTATGAAAACAATTACAAAAATATACGCCATCGATGCCATGAAAGAAGGTTTGACTATTGCCGAAATAATTCGATACAACACTGCATGGCGAGTTTTCCGCAAAAAAAAAGCAGTTCACTTTTTAGGCCAATACATATGGGAGTGGGAGTACACCTTTTTTTAATTCGATCTCGTTGGCTCGATTTTGTTGATAAATAACAATAAAATACTTCGAACAAAAATTCCCAAACAAGAAGTGTGCGGATTCAACCTCTCAATTTCCTTTCCAGTCCTATCGACGTGCAGAATACATCGACCAGAGGCAGCTCTAGTATTGCCATTATGATGTAGTACAGTACATTTCAAACGTGTGGCGCCTGCATAACTCCGGCAAGGATATTTCTTTTTTCTTCTAGTAAGTGGTACCTTAGGATAAAAATGCGCTGCTCCGTGGGAACATTTTTTGTGGCATTGGTTATAAACATACACAAATATGATAAATTTGTTTTCACACGATTTCACCAGAATACACCAATTAAAGTGTATTCATTAACGTTTAAAACTGAAATCGTATTTCCCTAGGACAAGGTAAGTTCAATGTATCAAGAAGTTGGCCATTTAGTGAAGAACGATGGGAATATTCGAGAACCTTGGTAGGCTTCTGAACTGTGTTTCAGCTTTGGGAGCGCTTATACACGAACTCATCTCTCTGACGTCACGGCGCGGTGGTGGCGCGTCGGTCGCACTTCCGGTCTGGGGCTGTGGGCAGAAGTCCCCATGCCAGACGTGTATTCCTGCGTTGTTTTGAAGGGAACCAGACAAAAACCTGCCTTCTCGTCAAAACGCCGCGACTGGGGCCGTACCAAAAGTTTCGAGAAAGGTTTGAAGCTCAGTTTTCACGTGCTCGGTTCGTCCGAGAATCTGGATATGTGCCGTGAAAAGGGAAAAGCAGACGCCGTCGGACAACGATTGCTTGGGCGGGAAGCACTTTTGGTTGAATTCACGGATACTTGTGGTCATCAGATTTATTTGTTTTGTTCCAACATGAACGCCAGAAAACTGTCAAGTTGTGCGGACCATCTGCGGACTACGTTCAGTGCGTCTTCAAGCTCAAATGGCCGCCTGATTGTTCGAACTGTCGTCTGCTCTTTCAAACGTTTCTGCTTGCCGTCTGCTCTCTTAGACGACGCCGGTCCGTAGACCAAATGTTGGCCCGGTACTTGCGATAAGAGGTGCAGGCCTCAAAAGACTTAAATTTGAAGGTTGGTAAGCAGGCTCGATGAAAACAGTAGATACAAGGAGATGTTGATCATTGCTACCAGTGACCCTCACCGACTTGTTATGCCTAATTCAATTGGTCCGATTCTGCTTGCGATTTTCAGTATCGACGTCGACCATCTCAGCTATGGTTCACGCTTTTGCAGCCCGAGCGGCGTCGCGACTGAAAATTCCGAGAAATCTCATCATGCGAATCAGGCTTTAGCATACATTCTGCGGCGTCCACGCGGAATGAATCGCCACATGTCACATTATTCACGCGAAGTTTTGCGGTGTAACGAGCCTCGGTAATTTCGCTGACGCCGCTCAAGATAGTCAGACATCGCCTGGAAGACGTAGAACCAACAATTCGAACGCGAAAAAGGGCAGGGGGACTACACTGACGCCGACTTCATCGCATTTCAATGGTGTGTTTATGGGCGACGGCGAGTTTCTTGCCCACACCCCCATCGCGCATGCGCGGCGCCGGTGGCGTCCGCTAGGGGCGCTCCGGGAGCTCCGGTTTGTTTGTAAATATGAGTTGGTGTATAACGAAAAGTACTCTAAGCTGCTTTTTCTCTGCGCGTGCTTCTGCAGGTCACCAGGCCGAAATATTTACACACGGAAGAAGACCAGCTCACGCTCGTTGCTTCCAATAACATCTTTAAAGGTTCTTAAGCTTTAACTTTCATCTAAAAACAAGTAGTGCTCCCTATTAGAAATGTCTTCGCGAAATGACCGTTGCCCAAACCATGACGAACGACATTTGATGACAGCGTGGCTTCTTTGTTTCAGGCTTCTGCGGTGCGGTGCCCTTCTTTTCCCGAAGCGGAAATAACCAAATAAAAAGAGAAATGTCACGAGGGTTGCGTTCTACTTGTGCCTTTGGAGCGGTCGGCAGAGCCCAAAAATAAAGCGTACAAAATCCTTCTTGGCGGGCCGCTCCTTGGAAAGGCACCACGATTCTGATATTATTGATTTTAGTTGTGTTGTTTTTGTTTGTGCTATTGTTACTTTTATATTTTTTGGACCTACAAGGAAGGGAAGCATGTCAACACAATCGAACCAACTTGTGTTCAGTATATTATAGTTTCTTTCCGTGGGACGCGAACAAGGGAACTGTGTACGTTCTTGTTTTCGTGTAGGCTTCAACGTCAGAAAGGCAAAGGCCAAGAACTTATCAATCTTTTTTTTATTTTGTAGTTTAAATGATTGGATATTAATTTCAAATAACGCATATATCGCTTAATTACTTGTACATGATCACAGTTGCATCTATGATCTAAGCCGAACCTCCAACAAAAGTAAACCTGGTGTTTCTTTATGATTGTCATATGTTTACATTTCTAGAACTGCAAAATACCCAACTACTCGTATAATAAGCTCGCTTTCTCGCAGTACTCTTCAGGGCAACCTTTGACTTGCGCAATTGTCACTTGCTCACATTTGTCACAATATGTCGGCGGCTACGGAATGTGGAAACAAACTTTAAGCGATGTCTTGCTCAAGCAAACATTGCAGCGCTGTCTACATGGTTTGAAGTTTCTGTTCACAAAGAATTAAAATAAATTTTCAGACAAGTTTCGTTTACAATTAACAGCAGGAATCGCGCTTACGTTTTTTTACGGCAATTATTTAACAGCAGCGTGTTTAATGTTACGTAGGTGTAATGACTATGGCAATTAGGAAGGATAATTTTCTTCTGACTAGTAATTATATCATCTCCTTCGTAGATTGTAATAAATTATCCACCTGTTATTTACATCAAAAATGCGTGGTCGATATTTAGAGAAAACAACACGTTATCTAGAAAATAATCCCAAGAGTGTAATCAACCAAAGT
Source organism: Ixodes persulcatus (assembly GCA_013358835.2). Classification (NCBI taxonomy): domain Eukaryota; kingdom Metazoa; phylum Arthropoda; class Arachnida; order Ixodida; family Ixodidae; genus Ixodes; species Ixodes persulcatus. The sequence continues at coordinate 756,376 of JABSTQ010011501.1, forward strand.
GTGGACGAAAACACAAAACGAGTGTGTTAGTTTATTTCTTCTTTTTTATCTTAAGGGTACACTGGAGAAGTAATAGAATTCAAAATTCCGTGAGCGTTCGGAAGTAGGCATCTTACAGGAACTAATTTGTGTGTCTTACTACTTTATTCTTATAGAGAGGGAAAAAAAGGAGAAGCACGAGAATATCGGGATCGCGGGTGTGACGGAATTGGCAGCCGAGCAACGGGCGACTTCAGTGGTGCGTACACCGGCTCCGCTCCGGCGTCAACGCACCTGGCCTCAAGCTCCGCTCCGGCGTCAAGAAAACCGGGACGAACATACCCGGCTCCGTTTCGGCATCTCGGGCCCGGCTCGAACAAACCGGCCTCCGTTCACCGTGACACGGCATCCGCCCCATCAAGTACGATCAATGTCATTAGCAACCATCGAACCACCGACGCAAGCCACGGCCCGCTGGTGACTATTAGCGGCGAGATGTTTCGGTGGCGCCCTCGTTTGGTTACCTTTCGTGACGTCATTACCTTGTGAACAACAAGTTCGATGGTGTTTATAATGAGCATGGTGAAAGCCTAAAATCATGGCGCTCTCAAAGCAACACTGCCTACACCGTCAAAGTTGAAGTTCTTACATTCTTCTTATTTGCGTCGATGAGAAACCCTCTGCTGACGTCATAGTCAGCATTCGGCCAATAAGGAGTATTCACTGGGTGCCATATTTGTGGGTGCTGTCTAGAGCGCATGCTCAGAACGAGCCCCCATTAATACGCTGCTAAGACCGGCCATTTTGACGGTGTGGAATGCACGCAGCAAAAGAACCCTGGAAGCTAGCCATCAGCACGCGCTCAGCAGTCGCGCACACAGCTATTGCCGCCAGTGAATACTTCCTATTGTGGTGGTCCGACCACAGCGACGCTTGTGATCGTTCACGTCGCCAATACATGCGCAGGACGAACGTAGTTTGAGTGACCTATTTTTTTGTATTTTGTTCTTCAATGATTCCTTTTTCCTTTCTCTCGTTCCTCTCTCCGCTTTTTTGTTTCTTTTAAGTATATACTTATAGGGAGTATTCATCGGCGGCCATATTTGTGTGCGCGACTGCTGAGCACGTGCTGACGGCGAGCTTCCAGAGTTCTTTTGACACGTGCATTCCGCACCATCAAGATTGCCGGTCTTAGCAAGCTATTAATGTGAGCTCGTTCTGAGCATGCGCTCTAAACATCGCCCTCGAATATTGCTGCGAGCGCAGCTGACCAAGTAGGCAGCGCGCCCGTGGCCTAACGCTTATCGCGCTTGTCTTCTACGCAGAAGGCCAGGGTTCGATTCCTGGCCGCGGCTACACATTTTTGTTGACGCTGTAATGTGATGTTCCGGTAAATTCGAAAACCGTCTTGTTGATTCGAGGTTAGAATCTTCTACGCATCGAACCTTCTACACCGAATGTTTCCGAAGCCCACGCGCGTACAAAAGGGGCCCCGCGTGCCAAGCCGGGATCAGTCTCGCCCCAGCGCTCGATCCTGCGGTTTCGCCGACATCGACGCCTGCGACGCTCTGCTGTTTTCTTCTGTTCCCTTTTTTTTATTTTTGGGCACAAGTTCGCCCCATTAAACGTTTAGTTCCCTCAGTTATTATCGCCTCATCAATTGTCATTTGTGAGAATATGGCGTCCAGTGAATACCCCCTATATCTGCGTCTCAGCCTCCAGATCTCTTCGTCATCATCCCGGACGATCCTTGACAATGGCTCACTCGTTGGAGCTACGACCGGGTTAGTTTCTGATTGGATTCCTAGGTTCCAGTTGTCGAGAGACATGATATTATTTGTTTAAGAGCAATACAGCCGCCTCGGTGGCTCCGAGGCGAGAGCGCTGGCCTACGGATCCCCATGTGGCGGGTTCGAATCCCGGCCGAGGTAACCGAGCGCCGGGATTCGAAAGGCGCCGTGTAACCGAGCTTTCGGTTGCACGTCAATAGATCCCCAGGTGGTCCAAATTAATCCTCAGTCCTCCGCTGGGGCGTGCCAGATGCCCGCGTTGGTTTGGCACGTAAAAACCCCCAAATTTGTTTAAGAGCAATACTTAAGGTAATAAAACAAAATACAGTGACTTGCAGTAAGACCGGAACCTAGAGATAATTGTCAGTGTCTCATTACCCTAGGCTTCATATACTTTCTGCGTATCGAGTGTTTTCGTATAACACTCGTTGAGTCAATTTCTGCGCTGCATGAAGGACACTGGGCGGGAAATTACGTCCGTTGTTGTTGCAGTAGCAGTACTAGTTGTTGATGTTGTTGGCGTAATGTAATAGGGCGTACGGCGTCCGTCAGAATATTAGCAACTGCTCGAAAAAACATCGCCGACCGCTCTCGGGGATCGTACCTGGGTCTGTTGCGTATAAAGCAGGCGCGTTACCACAGGGCCGACAAAAATAATCCCTGGAGAAGGGGAACAAGAGGGACAAAGGACAAACACAAATCTCCAAACACAATTAGGTGACTTGTGCGCGACCGAAAAAAATCCGCCTGGTTCGGGTATCGAACCCGGGACCTCTCCATTTCCAGTGGAGCGCTCTACCAGCTGAGCTAACCAGGGGTTAGACGTCAGTAGAGCAAACAGGTTTTATCAGCTGCCACCAGTTTAACACCAACAAGGCTGAAAGGCTTGCATTTTAAGGTTATGATTATAATGCAATTAAATGCAAGGTGCAAGCGATCTGGACAAGAGTGACGAGAATGAACCCTGGAGAAAGGGAACAAGAGGGACAAAGGACAAACACAAATCTCCAAACACCGCTAGGTGACTGGTGCGGGACCAAAAAAACCCGCCTGGTCCGGGTATCGGTAGAGCGCTTCACTGGAAATAGAAAGGTCCCGGGTTCGATACACGGACCAGGCGGATTTTTTCGGTCGCGAACCAGTCACCTAGCTATGTTTGGAGATTTGTGTTTGTCTTTTGTCCCTCTTGTTCCCCTTCTCCAGGAATTATTTCGTCATTCTTGTCTAACTCGCTTGCACCTTGCATTTAATTGCATTATAATTACCACAGAGCTACGCCCCAGCACTAGCGATACGATTTATTACTGTTTCTTATGGAACAAAAGTAAGTATGAGCCTCGAGTAGTGCACGCTTGACGGCCCAGTTGCTGTGACGGGGCGATAGAAAATTCTTCGTCGTTTTTAATGAATTCCAAATTTAATCGGAGTTAATTGTAGAAATTAAAATCTTCGGCCAAATGGCGCAAGCCGCCACCCAATTAAGAGGAATTAGCTATAGCCATCCATTCAATACTACGAAAAAGAAAGGCCTGCGTCATCCTTAGTTATCGTTTGTGAATCCCTGAGCTGCACCCCAAGCGGCAAACGCGCTTCAACTCGGTGAGAGTACGGCGCAAAGCGGCAGACGCGGATGTCGTGGCGTCGTCGCGTCCTATAGCGTCGCGCTTGTTGTGAGACACTGAAAGACCCGCTGGGGGCGACGCTGACGCGTCCGGCCCTTTCTCGCAAAGGGAACTACGAAGTGCATGCTCTTGAGAACGAAGCCAATTGAACCAGCGACTTCGTCCTGGCGTTTCGCAGCTATCGCTGTCTGTGCCTGTAATGTAGATTAACACAGGACTGCTCTTCTTTTTATTTCTATCTCCGGTTGCAGTGCTTGGTTTCCAGGAAGCTTGGCGGAAAAGTACACGCGCGGCAGGTATTTTCTAAACTCGGAATGCAGAGGGCACTAAGTGCCTTTGAACTACGCTGAAACAACACCCGATGTTGGCATCTTGTTTTCACAACGAGATTTGCTATATATACTTATTACCTCCATATGAATGAGGTAGAATGTATATCGAAGTGATCGTAGGTGCACTGGACCGTATGCCAAGATGTTTGTTCTATGAATATATGAAGCAGCTTCGATACAATGCGTGCGCCATCAAATAAATCTAGGCAGGATCCACCCCTATAAGAGAACAATTAAGGGCCGAATGCTGCGAAGTAACAAAGCCTAAATTTCGTGGCCAGATTTGTCGAGATTTTCAAGAGATGCAGCGTCGTTCTGGCGTTCAGTCAATTTTCCTCCGCATTAAATCGATCCTGTGGTGACGTGACGTTCATCGCAATGATGCCCGTAGTTTTGTTGAGCGTTGGTCAGTCACATGTTGTACAAAAGCGTCTCTTTGGCAATCCTTCCCCCCCCCCCCCCCTTCCAATGCCCCTGCCATTAAATCGGCGTGTCTTTGCTCGGAAATCAAATAAACCGCGTGCCGCATATAAAAAAAAAAACGCTATTAAGAAAGCATTAGGTTGTCCTCTTTTGTTCCGTCCCGCATGGTGTAAGATTTACGACAGCCTTACTTTAAAAACTTCTACGACAAAAAAAAAGAAAAAAAAGATCTTCATAAAATAACACTACCACTTTTAGCTTTCAGACTGTGGACAGCCGGCATTCGGGGCAATGTCTGCTGCAAAGAACGGCCCCATTGGAATAATTTGCTCGAGCGACTTATGTTTGCTTTGTGAAGCCGCCTCCTCTTCCGCCCAACGTTGACGCATTTTGCGCGCCGGCGGATTCATGGAGGGTGCATGGTCTTTCGCTAATGCATCCCCACAAATCTTTCCGGTCGCTTATTAGAAGTGTACTCCGACTTTCGCTGAAATGCTGATTGTTGTCGGCCCTTAGCTCGGAACTGTCCTTTCAGCAGTCAGTCGTCTAGTTTTTTGTCCTTCCCCGTAAGCGTTTGCAAGAACAGTACCTTACATTAGGTATACTTTATATTTACTTAAGCTAATCATCCGTATTCATTGATATCCTCTGAAAATATATGTAATCTACAGATGGATTGATGTAATTACGCGGTACTGGTGACCGTTTCTACTTTTTGCTTGCTTGTTAAGTTCAATTTTTAACACTTTATACAAACGCGGTAGAGAGAACGCTCGCAGAAAATACGCCACCCACATCCCGGATTTCAGCACGACACTATTTTTTTTTTATTATTAGCAGCGCCCAATAGTACTGGTTATTTTATGAAGTGTTCACTTTTAAAGCTAACTAACTTGTCAAACTTGTCAAACTCTAAGATTACACCCGATTATGTTCGTTCGATTAAGAACGAGGAAGAACCAAGCGAATAATGCTGCATATTCGGCATTAAGTTTGCAGCCGCGATTGAAGTATCTAATGAAAAAGAAAGTAACAATTTTCTACTCTTATTTCGCTGACCTCGGCGAACGCTTATACCTTCAACATGACAAAACTGACACGTTTGCAACTAAATGAAGTCGAACCTTTCGATTGTAAAGTCATAACTTCAAAATGCTGGTATCCAGAAATAACATTTTCGCTAAAAAAATAAAATGGCACAAAAAAAAAAAAAAAAAAAAAACTTACCTTCAGCAAACACGTGGGACAAAACCGAGATCCAGAGAGCCAGAACCAGCGCCAGCCGCGTATTCCAAGGTTCAACGTGCGACAACACTTCCCTCCTCGCCGGGATGCCGGCACGGCACACTGGAGACACGGCGGTGCACATCACTTCTCAAGAAGCAAACTCCACCCGCGCCTACCTCGTCTCCGATTCAACAAACGCGAGAAAATCAGCGACAAACACTACGACTTCCAACCAGTTCGGCGCAAACTCTGAGACGAGCTCAGCTCGGGGTGTTCTCTGTGCTCCTGCGGGGAGCCGCGGACGACGAGTGCGCGCAGCGAGTTTGCTCCAGTTGTCAAGGAAGAGCGCGGCGTCGCCGCAGCGCGTCGGGCGGCGAGCTGGGGGAGTTCGAACCCGGGGTCCGCTGCCGCCAGCGTAGCACGCTCTGTATCGACGTCGCCGGCAGCATCTGCAGTCTGGACCCGTGGCCGCAATCCGCGGCGAGAGGAGGCGACTCGTGGGAAAGGGGTTCTGCCAGGCCGAGGCGCGTGGTGCCTTTTGGCGGATGCGACGTCGCCTGGCGTCCCGGAAACAATTTTTGGAAAGTGCTTTCCAAGCGCCCCGTGTTCAGCACGAACGATGTTAGATAAAGAACTTTTCGTTGGAGGAACCGGATGCACCGTGTGAGTTTGTCCTCTTCCCTCCCCTTCCCTCTCTCCCTCCTTCTGCCCCCCTCGTCCCCAGCTCCTTATGAGTGACACTTATTTCGTCGGTATTTTTTGTTCGGAGCAAGAGAAAACAACCTTTTCTCCTCTTGCTGCCACTGTGAGTAGAAGTCGGTGGTAACGAATTTTTATTTTCTACCAGATGGCTGTGTGGCCTCGGATTATGCTGAAAACCGAAAGATACTAATGTTAGCGCAACTTTTTCCCGCGACAAAAAAAAAAAAAAGCGAAAGTATAGCACCAACAAGTTTTTTTTGTTTTGTTTTTATGTGAGGCATTGGTTATTAGCTAGATCAACGCCATTTAAAGGAGCTGTACATTAACTGCATCGTTGCTGGGTGTTTGATGGCTTTCTTTGATTGTTTCTTTTTTGAGCATCTCGCAATTGAACTAAATAAATATTAGCTGGTTTTCCCTAGCTAGAAGTTGCCAAGTTCGCCTGAAATCTAGTTCCGTGGTTGGGCGTCACAAGAAGCGAATTGTCTTTAAGGTTGTACAAAGGCTATCTTGTGAAATGTTATGCAATAGAAATTGGAAGTATAGGGACCTTAGTCGTACGAACCAGTTGAACCCGCGACATATGTGCGGTTTACACTCTGATATGACTAATAATTATTTGTCTGAGCTAAAGATAAGTGTTGAAACTCCTACTAATATCAATTATCTTAAATAAATTCTTAGTGTCAAATTCCCACGATTCTTTAGTGACGCTCCCATGCCATTACGACATTCCAAAAACCCGACGCTATATTGACGTAACGAAGCATAAAGTAATTTATAAAGATAAATAGCCGCATCTTAGTCTTATACAAAACAAAACCGTAAAACACGTAGAGTTCAATTTATCTCGGTAACAACTCCCATTTCAAGGAAAAGCCCGCAAAGTGAAGGGAAAAGATCGATTTTACGCGTTGACGGTTTGGGCAATCAAACGTAATCCATGACAGCCCGCTGCAAGGACGGCCCCAGTTATACGAAGAATTTTTTGAATAATTGACTTCGATTAATAGCTTTCGCCGCCCCACCGTTACGCGTGAATGCCCCCTATTATGACAGAAAGCCGCGAAATGCCTTTCCGCAGCACAGCAAACTGATGGATTTCCCCCGTCGGTCGGACGTTCTTTGATAAACGACGCATTCCTTCTGAACTTCAGCGAAGACTCGCGGGCAGTCGAATGCACCACTGACTTTTCTCTTGGCCCTGGGAGCCGCAAACACGCTCCTATTTTCCGCTACGGTAAAAGTGCATGGTGGCGCGCGCCAACGTTCGATGAAAAGAAACTGACCGATCGTGGTTCGCGCACGATCGTCGCTTTTTTCGTTGTGTTTACTTATAAATAAACTAGATTTACGAACCTTTGCTTGCTCTTACGTATCATCTTGAATAAATCGACCACGTAAATAAAAAGTAACTAAAAACGAGGATGTTTAATATTATGTTTTTGTAGCGCTGCTTGCTTCCAATTACACGTGGCTATTACAAAATAGTCGTCCTTGTTGGTTGTATGAAACGACGCAGCCGCTTTAAGACACTACTCTTAGCAACTGCATTCAAGGGCTGTCCTTTGCACCTGTTCACGGGGTCCCGAAAACCTTTTTTGAGATTACCAATAAGCCCACAAGGTAACAGTTTATTCTTTTCGGAAGCCTGGTTCTCTTTATACATTAGAGCGGGGGCCTCCAACTTTTTTGGCTAACGGGCGGAAAATGGGACCTGTCGCAGTCTCGACGGACGGAAAAGTGGATAAGGAAATATAAATTATAAAGAAACTAAATGAATAAGCCTAAATACGCGTTCAAAAGCAAAAATTTCAACTCGAGCAAAAATTCAAAAATAACTGTTCGATACACATACCCTAAATGGAAATGCAGTATTCCGCTATGTATGACACTACAAAATAATCGCGACCTAGAGAAATCACCAGGCGTAAACCAAAGCGCATAGGAACTTCAGCTTAATGGTGGATCTCGTGATTTCGATATCCGAAGGCTAGTACACGGGACACTAAGCACGCTATACAACGCAAATTGAATGTATCGTAGTTAAACAGACATGGATCGGGGAACTACGAATAATAATGCTGGTGATGACAATGTATACAATACATGATATTGCGAATAAACCCGCGTTACGGTGCATTTTTTCTCTCATTCTCTCAGATATTTTTTTCAGCACTTTTCGTGCGCATCCGGCGATGTGCCGTTTTTTAAGCAGTCTTGGGCGCATTCGTCTCAACGAGCAGCGAGCTGGTCGTCACTGGATAGACCGCGGCCATCTGCGGTTCGGCCTGAGACCTCCGGGGGTCCAGGGTTTGGAGACTCATGTTCTAGAGTACACGGACATTACAATATGCCTCGTGGTCATATGGAGTCGTCAGCCGAGCATGCGAGGCCACCGCGGTCCGGAACATCGGAAGAGAAAGCTCGCGATCCAAGAACTTAAGACAAATATTTCGGTTCTCGCTCTAGGAGCTTTCACTATGTCCGGGCATTGTTTTGGAGTCCCATTGCATAATACATGCTAAACTGTCCAGATTGGGAGTCGTACTTTTCTCGAACGGATTTCCTTACAAGTTCTGGCCAGAAAAAAAATAACAAAGGCTGATAGGTTTTTGTGTTGTTGTTTTTTGCTGTAGAAACATATAATTTATATTAAATATCGCGAGTGTATATGGAGCATTTCTTGGATGCGATTGGTGGGCTCGTCGTTCACATGGCATGCTCAGGATCCATTCATTCACGAATTACATTCTGAATAGAGGGAAATGCACGAAGCAAAGGTGCCGTCAAAGCTAGTCGCTAGCTGGTATTAAGCAGCCACGAACGTTGGAGTCTTTTGTAGCGTGAGCTACACTGGCCGAGGTTGAGCAGTTTCACGTGGCCCTGAGCCGTGCTCATTATGCGAGCCGTGCTCATTCTGCGGAGCGCGCGGCGGCGGCGGCGGAGCTCCGCATAATGAGCACGGCTCGCATAATGAGCACGGCTCATTATGAGAGCCACGCGAAGCCGCCGCCGCGCGCTCCGCCGCCGCCGCGCCTGCCTCGCCCGCCTCGCCGGTCTGCGCATTCCAGAGGAGTGACGTCATAGCCACGGCAGACGAACTGGCGCCGCCGCGTGCCCAGCTGTGCGCCTCTGTTGCGCAGTAGCCAAGTCTGACGCTGCACCCGAGCCGCTTGATAGCGCCTCTCATTTTGTGCGCATAAGCTCACGCTACGTGTATACTGGCATAGCCGAGCTAAGCCACCGCAATTTTTTTAAACACACGCGCTCTTCGCTGAGTGTGCTGAGTGAGGATAAATGAAGCACTTTACCGCCTTTTACGTGTACGCATTCTGCCATGAAACGTATGAAAGGTGTAGCATCGGCTAATATCTTGATGCCAATTAACCGCTAAAAAAGCTTCGTAACTTTGCTTCTTCAGCGGCTGGAAATACTGAGGGCAACAAAGAATGTATCCACACCGAGACAAACAAAATTGTGACGGCCAGCGCGCGTGCAGTGAATAGTTTGATCATTTACTTTTTTTATGTGGTAGATTAGGCGAAGACGTGCTTCGCCCTCCGGGCACCACTCACTCCGTAGACGGATTGAAAATATAATTTAAAAAAAGGAACAAATATCTCCCTTTGTAGGAGCCGTGATTACGGGATTACGGGACGTCAATGTTACCAAATAGGTGTTGGCCGAGCTTACTTCGTAGGTTGGGGACGTACACACGAAAAGTTAAGGACATGAATGTATTTCAATATCTCTTCAATATAAGGGTCTTATTACTTCGGGTACAAGAAAGGAAGACCCCGTGGTGGCCCATTTGCCAAATTAAACGGTATGGAGAAAACAATGATGCCCTACTTGGTTTTCTCGATAATCCATCACAATTGAACAACTGCGCACTCAAACACACCAAGAAATCCAGAGCTACTTCTCTCCCGCCAAGCATTTGGGAAAGGCAATCGCTCAAATCGGCAACCGAGGGTGACCAAAACAGCTGTGGTTTTGGTCATCGTTGGGGGCGTGTCCCTCTGCACCTCTGGCTTCACCCGTGGTGGCATCAATGTAGCCTCCAGATGCTTCCTACCTCCATGGCTGCAATCGACGTTGGTAGCGTGGCGAATGACGACGCTGATATGCTGAACCCTAAAAAAGGAACATAGTTTGTGCTGTGCCAATGAGCATGACGTTTGACACTGCTGGATTTTGCAGAGTAGAACGTCATACAGGGCGCAGGTTTTTTTGTTGTTGCTGTTTCTGTTGTTGTTTTAGGTCTACACATGATATCAGCCTCGTCATTCGCCGAGCTTCCTCCGCAAGAATGCAGCGACAGGCTCCCCAAACTACTTTGCAGGAAAGTAGACGCCCCAGATTTCCTAGAGTGCAACTCCCACAGGGTATACTGCCCCTTCATGTACACAAATCACAAATCATTGGTATTACTTCTAATCAGAACAGCGAGGAGAGCGATCTGCTCTATGCTACAACTAGCATGAAATCTCTCAGCGGCAAAAAAACGTCCACACGTTTTGTTCTCACTGAAACTCGCTACCCAATGTAGTAGAATATCGGTCGTTCTCCTTATAAACTAAATTTATTAAAAAATTATTATTAGTGGCGTTTCGAATGCGCCAAGAGAAAACGTGCAGGCAACAGGCTTCCGATAGTCCAGCTTTTTTTGGAAACTGGAAACGTTTCGGTTGAAGCGCACTTAGTAGCACTTTTATCTTGCAGCACGTCGCAGCAGGAGAAGTAAAAGATAAATCTGGATTCTTCGGAGTGAATAAGCTCAAAAGTAAAATTATCCTTTCGTTTGCTGGTGTTCGCTCTACGCGCGGTGTCGGAACAGTGCTCGTTGCGCCGCTCGCCAAGCAATCGAATGTGCAGCTGGGCCGTGTTTGCGGGTTCTTTGCCGCATATTTTCATCAGAGAGTCTAGCCTCTACGCAATTATTGGTTTAGCCCTACTCAGGCTTTGCTAGATATTTCTTTCACTCTCCTTCTTTTTCTCTCTCGTTGTGGTGGGGGTTAACGTTGCGTAATACCGAAGCGACGAGTTACTATTCGGCAAAGAGAGGTTTTACTCGAGCTCGTTTTGGGGCGTATGCAGCCAGTTTCTGCGCACGCAAAATTCAAAGCCCATGGGAATCCTAGCAGCGGCGGGTCCGCACACTAATCGCTTGCCGCTTTCAGACGTGTAGAGCCGTCGCCGCTGCTTGGGAAGGGGCACCGGAAACCGTTTCGAGAGGAGAGCGAGCGCAGTGTCGCGTCTAATTTGGGGTCGAGGTAGACTGAGAAATTCTAATGCTAGCTGAAGGAAACACGCACTTCGGGCGAGTGGTTAGGAGGTTCTTTTATCCTTCAGGGGACTTAGTTCATGAAGGAATTAATTTTAACTCTAGTAAGAAAGAAACTGGCGCGTAATTCAATGATGGTATAGATTGAGAAAGGAAACTGAGCGATGCGATAATGAAAAATGAAGCATAAATATAAAACGAAAAAACCGCTCGTCGTCACCACGTTTGAGACGCGTTTTGGGTAAGTGTATTTATTCGAGAACTTTCGGCGCGAGTCTGAGGAAGACTCGCACTTTTACGGCTTTTAAATTCTCTCAGTTCCACTAAGTGAACAAAGAAAGCAACAAACATAATGTCGACAGAAGAAAAGAAACTTTTCTGCGAGCGCAGGGGCAAATCAAATAAAAATAGTGAAGTGTGTTGAGACAGAATAATATTTGGCAAAAGTCACGCTGCCGAGAGAAATATGGTCAGTGTTGTACGACCGCTAACCTAGGCTCGTTTTAACAAGGATCACGCGGGCGCAATCACACGACCGAACGGGGGTACGATGCTTCATCCAGATTTAAACGAAAAAGGGTTGGGATCGAGCCGAGAATTCCGGCATCCCGCTACGCTAGCTTTCACTCCACGGGCTCCGAGCTCCGGGGCGTCAACGCACCCGTGCGCCTGAACATCTCGGCGTGTAATTAGCTCACAATACACACTTATCTCAATTTACGACAAGTATAAACGTCCTCAAATTGCTGTGTACTCACGAACCCAAATAATTAATCGATTCTTTGCACTTATAGTTCTTGTTTTGTGCGCGAACACCGTTAGAGCTACGAGCGAAGTGAGCCAATAAAACAAAAGCTCTAGCGGAAACATCATGTTCGCGTGTATGTTTCCGCCAGACGGGAGAAATATGGCTGGAGAGAACACGATAACAAATCGGTATCAGTCTGTGTGTTCATGCTCGACCGATGCAGTGGACCTGCTTCAGATGAAACTCTGTGTCCGCGCGTCGGCTTCTACGGAAACCAGGAAAAAAGCAACTCACTGTGGTGTACGGCGAGCGGGGAGTACAAAATAACGATGGGGTGGAAAGCTAAATATGTGCTGTGTCGCTCAGCACGACATTGACATTGAATCGTGATAGTCAGTGTCACAGGGGTGATTGGTTTCTCCCCCGTTTTTGGAAAGTTGATGCGCAAAAAGTATTTTAGTGTTCGAGTACACCCTAAAAAAAGCATGTGCGTTTACGTTTACGCAAAACACTAAGAGTGTCAATCACTGCGAGCAAAGGAGGATAGGCTAGTTACGAAGGTCGATATAGGTTTATCCCTCGAAATAAAATATTTTGTGTAACAGTGACAAGTGTAAACACAGCGTGAATACGTAAAACGCCACGTTCAGTGACACATCGGAGATAGTCCTCTGCCATCGGCCGAATCACGGCGCACTCTTTCATTGTTGCACGTGTATTCGTCGTCAGTGGGTTTTGTAATACGCCGGCGGCGGCTGCGGGATCGTTTGGGGCCAGCAGTCACATCTCGGATACTCAACCCCCAGTTCCCAAGGGCGAGACGAGCACTCGCTGACGTCACATTGTAGTTCATAACTGTATTAATGCATCTATAATTCCCTACCAATTTTAACTGTTTTCTGCCAATCATCCGCCTGGTTCACAGGCACTCAGTTTCGCCTATGTACAGCTATTGTCCCTTGTCGACCGAGTTCAATGCCTTATTCGACGCAGAGCAATAGCCATCATTTTAATAAGTATCTGAGGGTACAGAGCGGCCGCCTCACTGGCTCCGAAGCAAATCGCGTGTTCGAATCCCAGCCGAGGTGCCTTTAATCTGACGGAGGCTAATTGCCGAGAGCGCGCCGTGTCACTAAGGCTCTGTCTGCACGTCGAAAGATTCCCAGGGAGTCTAAATTAATCCTCAGTCCACCGCTGGGGCGTACCAGATGCAATTCGTTGCTTTGACACATGAGAGACCCAAATTCCATTCGAATACGGTGCGGTCCACGCTTAAATTGAACAGAGATATAACAGTAATTGGGTGCAGGCGAGCTGGTGAATGTTAACCATGTTGAATAAACCTGAGACTAAGGCAGCAATGAATACATCACTCGAAGGATGACGAGCGTCAAGACCGAGCAAAACTTGGAGCCGCTTGCCGACGAACGCGTTCGCATTCTCTACGCACCTCGTAATAAAACCGCGGCTCATAAACCACGTGACCTTATTGGAGCAGTCCGAGAAACAATTACTGTTATCTACAAAGGAAATGTCAAATTGAGCTACCAGATATAAGCGGTTGGACCTCAAAATAAGGACTGCACACTTATATGAAGCTTGCTGTGGTAGCGTGGAAGCTAAGGGTCGGACTTCATTTTTAGGTATGAACTTGTTCTCTTCCTCGTCATTCGCCGAGCTCCGTCCGTGCACTCTAAAACAAGTGTGTGAGTGCACTCTCCTCCGGAGCGAACAGAGAGCCAATCGCCGCTAAAGGGCTGTTTATACTCCGACGTTGAGCGCAGTGAACGCAGCGCAGCGCAGAACGCGCGCCTTTCATTGGCCGGCAACCAGGAACACGATATCTTCGACCAATCAGTATCTGTGCGCGCTGCGCTACGCCGCGCCCGTCGACTTTACGTTGGAGTATAAACGTACCTTAATAGTGAAGGCTCTGTTATACTCCGACGTTGAGCGTAGAAACGCGGAGTAGCGCCGCGGCGCACACAGATACCGAGCGGTCGCAGATATCGAGCTCCTTGTCGCCGGCCAATGAAAGGCGCTGATTCTGCGCTACGCCGCGTTCGCTTGCCTGAACGTTGTAACAGAGCCTCGAAGGGACCCGGCAAATGATGAAGCTCCAAAAACAATTAGATCTGAAAATTAAAGATAAATAAACGTGTTGCTCGCAGGGTCCATGATCAAGTAAAACGTCGTTATCACTGTTTAAGCTAACAAAAACGCACATCGAATTTTATTTTTTGTCAATTCGTATTTTGAATTTTGTTTTGGCCAGTTTGTATTATTTGATGGGATCGTTCACTGCCCAGCTGTGTTAAAAAAAAAGTTAACTCGCGTTTTTTTTGTGGTGCTTTTTTTAGTTTTCTGCTGTAATTTAGAAGCATGACCTTCTTTTCTTACACTGCTTCCGCGTTGTTCATGGAATGCCTGGATCCGGTGAGACCAAGAGGCCTCTTTGCCCATTATATCTCTGAACGTAATTAGCTTTCCGGTGGCAGTTGTCTTCTAATTGCTGAATACCTTATTTCGTGTTTATTTTTTTTATTTTTTTCTACACGGTAAAAGGAGAGTGAGAGAAAAATTGCCGTGGCTTAGCTCGGCTATGCCAGGATATATGTAGCGTGAGCTTAGGTTCAGCTGGTTATTCTTAGCTTTCCAGATTGTCTAGGGCTAGCTTGATTATCATGCTTACTGCTGCTTCAATGACACACACACGGTATACGCATTATGTGACTACTTCGGGATCCGATGAGTTAAGCTTATCCGCTCTTCTGCGCCGCTGAGCAGCTATTTCGCTCTCATTCTCCATGGCTATACCACACTGGCAAACGCCCCGCTATATGTAAACCACCACTGATACCTCTGCGCATGCGCAAAAAATGAGAGGCGCTATCAAGCGGCACCGGTGCAGCGTCAGACTTGGCTACTGCGCAACGGAGGCGCACAGCTGGGCACGCGGCAGCGCCAGTGCGTCTGCCGCGGCAATGACGTCACTACTCTGGAATGCGCAGATCGCCGAGGCGCGCGCGGCGGCGGCTACGGCGCGCCAGCTGTGCAGCCGCCTCGGTGACTCCGAGGCGAGAGCGCTGGCCTACGGATCCCCATGTGGCGGGTTCGAATCCCGGCCGAGGTGCCCGCAATCTGACGGAGGCTTATTGCGGAGGGAGGCGCCGTATAACCGAGCTTTCGGTTGCACGTCAAAAGATCCCCAGGTGGTCAAAATTAATCCTCAGTCCTCCGCTGGGGCGTGCCAGATGCCCGTCGTTGGTTTGGCACGTAAATCCCCCAAATTTGACTTTTTGCGCTAGCTGTGTGCCGAGTGACGTCACTGCTCCTCGCGAATGCGGACCACTGCTCTCCAGGAGCCACGCGAAACTGCTCAACCTCGGCCAGTGTAGCTCACGCTACAAAAGATGGCATACAACAAACCAAGAGGCAGCTATGGCTGCAAGTCGACTGATATCAGAAGAATTACATGGCGGAAAGTGATGACTAGACCGTAAACTTCCGCTCAGTACTTGCAACCTTAGGGCTGCCCCAAATGCGCGACGCGTGGACACTGAAAGAGACGACGAATTCTGTGTAATGGGGAAACTTTCTTTCGTGAAAAACATGAGATTGGAAAAGAAGCACAAACTACGCCTATATAATTACACAGAGAAACGAGCGTGAGGAAGGAACAGCGGGTTTCTCCTTGGGCAGAGACATCGACGAAACTGGAGTCGGGTCGTTTAGCCTCCGTTTTGTGAGGAAGTGCAGACGAATTGTTTTTATTATTTATTTAGAGCAGTTTTATTAAACTCAGTTAAAAAACAAAAGAATTGTTCCCATTTCATTTATATTTAATATTAGGCTAAGTTCGATAGCAGCGAACGCTACCATCATATGGTACCAATCAAGCTACGCCAAAAGTTTATCGTCATGGGCGCTCGGGGTCTTTCTTAGTTTGCTATTCACGACACGGTGAATGCGCTGTCAAACTGCGCTTTTATTCTCGCCTGCTTGTTAGAGCCGGCGCTAGAAAACTCCGAAAGACGACGAGCAGCGCGACGATGCGCACTTTTTCCGCTGTTTCATCGGCTCCATACGTGATCGTAGCTCTGACCGCGGTCGAAGTTAATGCACGGCGGAGTATACACACTAAACATTGTAACACCCATAAGCGTGTAAAAATTGTGTAACAAAGGTGTTAGTTAGGAAAAACACCCGTTTTACACCATTTTTACACGATTTCTGAATATCGGTAGGTGTAAAAAGGGTGTGCTGACGTGTTACACCCCTTACACGCCCTTTGTACGCCCTACTTGTAGCAATCGTGTCCAGAATCGTGTAAAAAGGGTGTATGGGCGAATTTTACGCCCTTCATTCACACGGTGTGAAAGTGGTGTAATGGTGATGCTGTCAAATACACCCATGATTTCATAACCGTTCATGTCTATTGCTTTTGTGAAGCTGTTGCTGATGTAGGGCGGTACAAACATCGAGTATAATTAATCGCCACATGAAGTGGCGTATGATTAGGACGTTCTAGAGAAATAATTTGCCACTCCGATTGAACTCTCTGTCCGACTCGAGCCGAAAATTACGTGTCGCGCGTGCATCAGTTTTATCAGTTCAACTTTGATTTTAAATAAATAATCTCCGCTAGCAAAAATGAACGAAACGTGTAAATATACAACCGAGGCAGCACACAGTATTGCGCCGTTATGGAATTATATCGAAAAGATTGTGCCGATACCATTTTGGTCTAGCCAATATTTGTGAAAAATGGGATGGGTCGCGCCGACACCATCCTGACATACCGTACGCGGTGCCGTTTTTGGTTGAGTGTCAGGAGTGTCCTGCGTGAATCGGCTATGCCGGCGAGGTATTTTTATTTCTTGTCTGCCTAAAATCCGACGTTAAACCACAAAACAAAACAAGATTGAGCAAAATGGAATCTGCTTACTTTTAACCCGAGAAAGACCTCCTGCGATAAAGCCTTGAACAAATTGTGCCGCCTTTATTTCGGGTATTACAAACTCACCTGACTGGGTTACGCACTACTTATAGCACCTTCACTGAGATTTTATTTTTGTGTGCACTTCTGAAGAAACAATGTCGCAAGACCATCGAATGTGCCGGATTCATGACACCCCCGCTATGGTTCACGACTCTTATCTCTGCGTAATGACACCAGAATATCTAGCGTCCCGACGTTTTTTTTGTTTTTTTTGTTTCATGCTCTCAGCGTCTTAGCTTTGTCTCGTGCTTCGACGGCTTTCAAATTAGTTTTTTTTTGTATTTATTTTGTGATCTCGCGGTCCGCAAAAGAGCATGCCCTTCTACATGAGTGACAGTTTGATGCGCTCAAGGTTGTACTACGCAAAGCAATTCCAGACGAGTCCCATTTCGCGACCCTCCCCGGGCAGTGCAGGTGGTCATACAAAGAAGCAGAGGGAGAATAACTGCTTTGTCCAACCCCCTTTGACCTCGTCTTCTGATAAGCCTCCACACCTTCTTCTGTGTCTTCGTGTGGCTGTGAGCGAGTGCGAAGGCCGCTTCTATCAAATCAGAGCCTTTTATACTGGGAGAGTTCGGCGGGTGGGAGGGGCTTACGGCCCGCTAGGTTTAGCAGATTCAGCGGGTTCCGCTTCCGCCATGATGTGCCTCCCGGCAAGTGGGTCCCCATTGACGTGCGATGTACACGCGTGTAGGTTTTGCCGTTCGCGCTTTTGTTGGCGTAAGGAGAGAGTCGGATAACAAGCATTTCATGATTCGGTGCTTTAGTCATGTAAGAATTAGCAAAGAAACCGCCCATTTACGAACGGCACTCATTTATAAATGGGGAATCGCTCAAAAACTCCCGACGTCCGACACAGCTCAGCGGCCTAGTGCGCATTTTTCAGTGGACAAGTTTGATTGTCTGGATCGCTCTCCGACTGTTTGCCACATCACAAGGTTGGTGCACCGTTGTACGGATTACGGCGGACCGATCGTGATTTTCCGCCGTGCTTCTTCACCAGCCGGTCTTTTGGGGGTTTTCTGACATTGTTTGTTTGCTGTGAAGGAACAGCGTCGTCATTGCGTGGTGCCTGAGCTTTTTGCGATCGCGACAAACCCTCTTTCGAATTCACTGTCTATGAAGCGCACCTAAAAGAAAAAAAAGCATCACAAGTAAGTATTGGTTACGCGCATTCAAAAAAATATCAAAATAAAGGTATCGCTAGCGAAACAAAAGCACTTGCGAGACGGCGAAGCTGAGCTGCGAGGCCGCTTCTAAAAACGTAAGCGTAGAGAAAGCTACGAGAGCGAGCTGCATGCTTTGAACGCGCCGACGGAGTGCGTGCACTCGTAGAGTTCGCGCGTCGTTCAGCGCGACGTGCACGCGCTTGCAGCGATCGGCTCCGCTCGCGCTTCCACTGAAATGCAGTATACACAGTTCAAAGATTGCAAGCTAGGTTGTTCGCAAGTATCAAGTCTCGCGCGACAGGAAACAGCTTCGTGATCAACGGACACTCACCTGACGCTGCCAAACCAAGTCGCTGCACAGTTTTAGTCAAAATAAAACGCGTTTAACGCACAAAATAATTTAATTGTAAAATTACCTCGCACAATCGAGAACTCGAAGTCGGCTTCCACTTAGCCCTCTTTGTTTTGGCCTCCCGGATCTTGTGCCTTGCACAGCTTTCTTTTTCTTGCGGGAACCGATACATCCTGAACCATTTTTTCGCGCTGTTCGAGCACCCAACGGCACTACAGCACCCCATTACGTTTTCTTTTAACGTCTCGCAGAGCGCAGAACGAACATTTTCACCGTCGTCTCTCGCTCCACGCTAGCGGGGCGGCTGCCGGCTCGAGACGGCAAGGCACATCATGTCGGACAACGAAACTCAGAACGCCATGCGCACAGTTGCCAGACTTTTTTATCAGTGTTGCCAGACTGGCGGCTGGATCAATAGACCGCCGAACTCTCCCAGTATAAAAGGCTCTGTATCAAATCAGAGGGGCGGCGCGAAACGCGTGACCGCTCTCCGTAGGACAAAATCGCTTGGACGAAAATGTGTCACGTGACTCGCCAAGTTATGGTGAGTTGTAGGGGCCACTTAGGTCCCGTTTTCAAAAATGGGCGCCCGTCAGTGCTTTCCTCTTTGTGCGTTGCAGTCGCGGCTTGGATTTTTCGTCGTGAACGGCCCGAATACATCCATGCCAACTTTTCGGTAATGGTCGTTTATTTCGTCGGAGTCCATGGAATTATTGTGCTGTGTTTGTTGGACGCGTTTCGACAAAGAGCTGCTCATCGGCGGCCGTGAGACTTCTGCTGAATGTGATCGACCGCCTTCAACCTCGACATTGTGTTTCCGTTGTTTTGTGCTGCCCGAATCGGATTACGCATCTATCACGACAGAGAGCTGTTCATCGGCGACCACGAAACTTCCATTGAATGTGAGCGACCGCCTTCATCCTCGACATTGTGTTTGTGGATTGTTCTGTGCTGCCCGAATAGGACTATGCATCTCTCACGGATTACATGAGATCGCTCTTTTATATGTAAGTACTCTGCAAGCATGCTTCTGATAGTAGTCCTGCTTCCGTCTCAATAGAACATTTTACTGTTACAAACATGAACTGCCGCTTACGTCCCAAGCAACTCCAGGTCGTTCTGTCTTTGCAAGCCTGACAGTTTTGTCCACGTCACCAGTGCTAGAAAGCATAAATGTCGCAAGAAAAGTAAAGTTGGAGATTGAACTAGGGCCTTCGGTTCTTTAATTTAAAGGGGTTATGAAACAATATCCGTTTGGAATGTTCATAACCTTACATGCACGGACCGCCACTGGTTCAGAAGCGTCTTGGTCGTGGTGAAATTGCGAGGATAAATGGGAACTATTTCTTTCAGTCTTGCCCGCCAAGTTTGATGGCGTGCGCGTGAACGTAGCTTTGCCTTTTACAAGCTTGTAATTGTACGCACTTGCCCGCATAAGCTGAGGCATGGCTGCGGCCAGATGACCTGCTTGCAATCGTCTATAGAGAATTTAGTAGAACCTGGTAGAACCTTGATTGAAAAATAAAAAAGTGAACCAGGCATGTTTCGACTCCTTTGCAGTCATCTTTTGGTGCAGTCTTTTGGGTTATTACACCCTACTTTATAGGTGTTGGTCATCGCGTCTTTTTTTATTTTCCTTTCTCGCGGTGGTACACCCAATTTAGAGGGCGTACTGCTCAGTCATAGCACCCTAATAAAAAGGTGTACAGTGGAATCACACCCTATTTTAAGGTTGTTCGGAATAACGCCGTCCTTTAGGGGTGTTAGGAAAAACGCCCTTTTCTTAGGGCGTTTTGCTACACCCATAAGGGTGTTAGTTATAGGACAAGCCATTTACACCCTAAAGGGTGTGATAATGTTTAGTGTGTAGACTAAACTAGACTCAACATGGGAATAAAACGCGTAAGTTATTGCGTTTTGTGACATCGTCGAATGATACGATTAGGGACTAACGCACCATAGACCTTTTTTTCCAAAACACGCCTTCTGCAAGCTGCCATCGTCGTCTCCCGAGGTTGTGCAACGCCTTACGAGCATGCGCCGTCGCTCTGGTGTGCGGCATATAAAACGCTGAGCATTCGTCCACGGCTCAGTGACTAAGCGTTTTTCGCTCACGGTGATAAGCGCAGGAAAGGTCCGTAGGGAACTCGAAATAAGTCCAACGGCGCTGTCACAGTGGGCATGCCGTGTCACCTGCGTACGTCATGCTAAGTGTCGGATTGCCCTTTTAAGTGTGAACGCATTTTGAAACTCGTCGCTCGCCGAGCACCCTTTGTAGTCACAAGCGATCGGCTCTCCCGCGTCCTGTAAGAGAACGGAGAGCACCGTACTTTTAGCATAAGTTGTTTTTGGGGTGCGGTTTTTCTCACGAAGCTTTTACACCTCCTCCCCAAATTTGGAGTCCTTCTAACAATAGATCGGCGGACTGTGCATTTATAAGGAAGACGACAACCCACAAAACATAAAGCAACAACATCGCTGTTTTTGTTGTTGTCTTTATTGTTGTTGTTGTAGTTGTTGTTTTCTTAATGTGAAAGCATTAACTGTTTTGGGAGCAAAGCCGGCGTTGTCTGTAGACGTAGTCTCTAGCAGCTAAAAATGGCACCCAAATTCCTATTAGCTGAGCGAAACGGCACCTAAACGTTTGGCCTAAGATTAGGCTTAAGGTTACGTTCCGAGGTTTAACGTCGTCAACCGGCACCCCCAGTTAGGGGGATGATGGTGAGGAGACTACACGGGATTTCAGCACGCGCCGCGCCGAGCTTCGCACTTCCGGTGCCGCGCCGAGCCTATCACTTCCGCCGCCGCCTCGCCTAGTGGCGCAGCAGTCAAAAGCGGCTTCGTTTGTCCTTCGAAACATCCCACCGGGCGCACGATTGAAACCGCTGGTGCTGCTCGGAAACTTCAACCAGAACGCCAAAACAAAGGACACGTTCATCGACATGCTACGCGATGACATTCGGCTTGAACTCGCAACGCCGCGCGAGACGCCATCACAACAGCACGGAGCACTTGCATAGACCTCGCATTCCACAACAAGAGATCGGTACTAAACGTAAAGTGCGTCTCAACCTACTACAGCTGACCTCTACCCGTCGGACGATGAAGACATCGTCAGCTTGGATCTCCCCATGCACATTAGGGAACGCATTGCGTGAAAATAAATACACTTACATTTTCAGCAATGTCGTCCGAATGATTCCGGTCTACAGCATGCAAACGTAGAAACTCTACAAAAATAACTCGCAGCAATTTAATTGCAAAAGCTCTAAAACATACCCCGCAGTAAAACTCGAAAACATTACTCGCAGCGCAAAACTCGAAGGAGTACTCGGCGGCGTTCAATTTGACAATAATAGTTTCGCATTCACAGCTCAGAAGAAGGGCTTAGGTGTCCTCGAAAGTTTTGTTAGTGAGAGGAAAAGAAAGGTTTTTGCGATTAAGGTTTCGATGCCACCGTTTTATTATATTGTCTTCTATAATATCGGCCACGAGAAGGTAGAAATAATTAGGCAAAATGAAGGCCTTAAATAAAATCATTACATTTTTTTTTTAATTTTTCTTTCAAACTACAATGTATTCCAACCAAAAGCAGTACCCAGCAGTGTTTCACCGATTCATTAAAACAAAAATATGAATTTGAACGTTGTATATACGCAATACCGTTATCAGGTTAAATTTCACTACCAAGATTCTGGTGTTGTACTTATGTGCGGTCAAGTTCAACAGTATGTTACTGAATAATCATACTATGCATTTTTGTATGAAATATAATATACGAAGCATTATTTGTCGGGCTTGCTGGACTATGCTTGACTTTAGTTTAGGATCTTAAATAATGTGAAGTCCACGAACGTGGATATATGTGAAACTTCATAGAAACAAACCCACTGGCATAAACCTTCCTGGAAAAAATTTGCTCAATAACTTTATCATAATTCGTAGCAAAACTTATCGCTACCTTTGAGGTATGCACGCTTCGTTTAACATTTATACTTCTCTCCATAAACCGCGCTGAAATTAAATATTGCAAGTTGCATCTGCCTCACAAATGCAGCGTGTTTTGATAAGTTATATGGATTTTAGAAGGGTATTCGAGTATTCTTAATGCCCGAGCAGAGCGAATAAAAAATAAACGAGTGTCAATGAATCTTTATTAAATGTCTTAACGAACGCCATCTTGCTTAAGAAATTCCTGCTTTTTTAACTCTCCTTCTGATATCAAAACTTTAAGAAATGCAAGAAAATGTATACCAGTTGAGATTTATCAATCCCCCCCCCCCTCCCCCGTCCTATGCAAACCTCTGTATTTTTTTCTGGATACTACTATACAAAAATAGCGAGACACTTCCGTAATCTCCTTCGTATGTAAAAAAGTGTAAAAGAGTACAGCTTGAATTCCCATGGGGAATCGTTTATTGCAATTGATGACCTCCCTGCAACTGAAAAACTGAGACCTCTCAAGAATAAATATTTTTCTCCGTCTTTAAACTTAGGCACCTTTATACTGTTTTTTGTGTCTTCTCTCTTGCTGCTTTTGAATTTTTAGGATTTAACATTAAGGAGGATAAAAAAAAACAAGGTCTTCAGTATGGGCAGCGCCATGGGTGGTGCATTTTGCTTTTTCTGAAGGAGTTATTCATTTATTCATTCATGCATTCGCTTGTTTTCTTTTTGTGCTGATGAACAGAAGATGCCTTGGTGATAATTCACAAATAGTATGATTGAAAATTAATCAGAAAGAACATAAATGCTCAAACGCTTTGACTTAAATATGTCAAGATCGCATGCATCAAAAGTGTCATAGTAGTATCACAGGCGGGAAATCTGGCTAATTGAGATGATATTATTAGCAATATATGTAGAAGACACCTGAAAAACTAGCCCTAGAAGGTGCAAATGAATAGATGCCGCGAGGTTACGACAATAAAATAAACCATGAAGGCATTTACCGCAAACTTTCGTAATATCACCCATCCCAAAATGAAGAGATAAATGATGAAACAAATAGGGTGAGCTATTATTGGGTTTGGCACAGCAAACCTTTATAAAAAAAAAAATAATGATAAATACCTGGGCACCCGCTATAAACCACGTGACGCGGGAACCGATACCGCAGATCGCGGACATGGCAAATTCGCGTTTCACGATACGATAAACTCGCGAGAATTTGTTACAAACTCATGTGTCACGGGAAACGATACTGCAGGTTGCGGACGCAGCAGAGCTGCATGCCACGGTTCGAAGGACCCGCCGAACCCAGCCGAGAACTCGCATCTCACGGGAACGGATACCGCGGATTGTGGACGCAGCAGATTCAAGTTTTATAGTGCAATTAAAACGCGGGAACCAGCCACAAAATTGCCTGTTATGGGAACCGATAACGCGATCGCAGATCGCAGGTGAAAAAGCGGGAATCCGTTACAAATTCGCATGTCACGGGAAGAAATATTACAGATCACGGACGCAGCGAATTCGCATCTCACGATGCGATAAACACGCGGCCGGGAACAACTCGCGTGTTATGGGCGCCGATATCGCGCGCGCAGATAGCAGACAAGAACTCAGAAACCCGCTATGAGCTCGCTTGTCAAGGCGCATTCACACTGAAAACTAGCGATAGTAGCGCGAGCGACTAGCGACCAGGGGAGACTCAAACCGAAAAATATAACGTTTCGGTTATGATTACGGTTACCGCTTACGATATCGGTTACGTTTCGTTTTTTTACGGTTTTAATTTTTACGTTTTATGTTACCGGTTACATGTTCCTAAAAAACCGGTTTATTTCGGTTTCTCCAATAATTTGTTTTATTGAAATGCTAAACAGCCGCTTTTTAATAATACGTTTAAGTAGTCCCAGATATCCAACAACGGGGTATTCACAATATCAGGAACTCAAAAACGTCTTAATACTTCTAATTGGTAAAACGTTACGCACGTTTCTAACTCCAACGCTTGTTCACTGCTTCTATTTGCATTATTTTGTTTGATACCCAAGCATGCATATCACCCCCGCTACTCGGGGATTATCGCATTCTATATAATAAAAAATAAAAATAAACATAACTACTTTGTTGTTAGGCAGCGTTTGTAAACAACCCTCAAGAAGTTCCTACTGTGTGTTGAAAGAGTCATTGGTACCTTCTTGTCAATACAGTTTGTTGCAAACCTAAGATATGCAGAAGAGGCTTCGCCTATACTGAAGGAAGGAACAGAACTATAACCCTCCTTTAGTAAAATACTGCTAAGTGCTAAGTGATATTAAGTAGTAAAATCGAGAGCAGGGCTACTTGGTGAAAGTCAACATAATGCAAATGCAATAGCGCAGAACAAGAAAAACTAAGGAGAGGAGCGAACAACACTAAAAGCTGTAAACATATGTCCTGTGTTGTTCGTTCCTTTCCCTAGTCTCTGTTGTTACACGTACGTCATGTTTGCGATCTCCAAGCAAATGCATGTGGCTATAGAAGCTCACGTTTCTTGCTGTCCGATTCTGTGCCGCTAGAAAAATTGTGCCTGCATATCGCAGCGCCATTTTTCTCCGGTGTTTAAAGGCACAGCTTTTCCTACAGATATGTTGCAACTAGGGATGTCACGAACTTCCGTCGAGCCGGAAGTTTACGTCGAACCTTAAGGTTCAACTGGTGCGACGACCCTTCGACCTTTCAACCAGGTCCTACAAGGTTCGACTTTCTGGACAGTGTGGCTATACTTTGATGCAAGCATGCCTAGGTTTGGAGAAAACGTTTCTACGGAATAGGTTGTTTTATTTTATAAATAGTTACAATCAACCGAACATAATTCCAATAACTTATAAGCTGATAGCATAATTTATTCTTGCAATATTACCAAGACAACCAAACAGTGCGGCCCTTACTAAAGTAGAGCGTTTGACTTAATCATTTGTTCATCACCATCCAGTTTGAAGTCAAATGAACCAGCCCGTCGCGTATGCGCATAACAGTCGAACCATAATCAAACTTTCTCGACATTTTCAATAAATGTTTCTAAAAAGCCGAACCTCGTCGAACTCAAACTCCGACCGGTTCGCAACATCCCTTGTTGCAGATCAGGAACATCGATGGTTTTGACAGAACCGAGTTGGATGGACATTTAAGATTTGTGACGGCCTGGAGCTGAGCCGGTTGGTCTCTAAGTATTCTTACTTACTTCTCCCGCGGTCCGCGCTCGCCTCTCGCCCAATCAGCGCGCTTGTTCATTCTTGGATGCTGTTTTGGGCGATTTTCTTGTGAGGGCCTGAGCGCGTGGCTCTGTAATTAGTTGATACCCTGAAGGCGACACGTACTGAATAATGTAGCTATTGTAGGAGTGTGGCAGATTTCAAAATAGACTTTTCATTATAAGCTCGACCACTGATTTTAACTAAGTATTCATTCTCCTAAATTCAGATTTAATGAAACTGTATTACCAGATGCACCACTCGCTGACGGTTACTCTGTCAAATGTCCTCGACATTTCAAGATGGTAGTAATTATTTCAACGTCCACTTTCAAAACAATTTCAATATTATTTTGACGTCCGTGGCGCCACTTCCTGAAGACGTGAAAATATTTCCAAAGGCAGTGACTATTTCGACGTTCACCGTCAAAATATTTCAAACGTTATTTAGACGTTTGTAACGTCCCTTCAGTAAAAGGTCAGAATAGTAGCTTTATTCTTTCGACATCCTGCTCCAAGGCAGCAGCCGTAGCAATAGCTGTTTTGTGGTTTCGTTCTATTTAGTTTCTGATAGTGCCGTCGGTGATATGTTGGCGTCTTGACGGATAATTTCGGTCCTAGTTGGCAGCGGAAATGTCTTATTCAGCATATGTGTTGGACTGGCTCGACAGTTTATCCTTTCGGACGTGACATGCCCGGTGGATATGCTCTGAGCGTTCTGAGGTCGCATCTCGGCATGCGCCTCACTTAAAATTTTGAATTTACAACAGAGGCGAGCTGGATATCCCTCTGTCCACCCTGCACGTAACAAATGTAAGTGCGGAACTAAGTTACACTGGGGAATTCGGCACGCTTTTCGTGCCTCCATATCATGTGAGCGCGACTTCGTGGTAGGCTCGTACGGTTGCAGTCTCGCTTTGCGTCTGACTCCCGCTGTGTATTTAACTGGGTTTCATGACTTCGTTGTTTAACTTAGTTTTTCTGTTTGTTTCGTGTATAACGAGCTGTTTATACTTCGCTTCACCCTACGATGAACCAAAGGCAAAAGCAACGAACCGCCGGATCCAATCACGAGCCACTTAGAAACTGCGTGGTATGTCGCTTCGATGTACATATCGGTTCATGGGACTCGGATCACTGATGGGGTGGGCGGACAGTGATCCAATCGAATATTACTGAGTGATTCAACCATTTTACATTGACTGTATTAATGAACAAGTCTTCACCAAGAAAGTCGTAAACGTAGAAAAATGTTTATACAACAGCAAAGTCTTTATTACACGACGTTTCGGGAAGAGACTTCCCTTCTTCAACTGTGCAGAAAAACAGTTTCAAAGCGTTTTTAGAGAGACCAGAGGAGAGAGGGAACATTGGAGACAGGGAAATAAAAAGTTATATATATAATAGTACAAGTAAAAACACTTAAGCACGAAAAAACTACATTCCAACAAAACACACATACAAAAAAGTAGTAGTACTAAGGGGGACGCGGTCGTGGCACTCGTTAGCGAAACCAAGAAAATATATCACAGGCAACGGTCTCCGTCACGTTAGAGTTAGAGCTCCAGATCCAGAAAAACAAAATAAAATAACAGCATACAGGGGTCAAGTCGAGTGAGCCCAAGCCAGTATAACGCCGAAGGAAACGAAGATCATAAATAAGCCCGATGTGTGTGTAAACGGACAAAAGGAATGTCACACGTGGGTGGCACTGTTCAACAGAATACCGAGAACCACTCCTTAAAACGCCTCCACGCTCAAACGCCCCCCTCCCCCCACGCAAAAGGAGGGAAGGGAAGCTAGTGGGCGACGTCCCCACATCCCTATGTTTTTAGCTGTCCCCTCAAAGAGCTTTGTCTCTTCCCCGCTCTCCTCTGCGATGGGGAAGCGGTTTGCCGGTAGTATACAAAAAAACTAAAAACCAAAAACCTACAGCAGCCTATATAGGTTTCCTTTTGAAATGTTCATATTAAGCGGGGTTAGGGTTTTAAATTTAGATATATAAAAGGGCTTTATTTTTGCGTGTAATATCATTTTTGAAACTGATTCCATGATGATAATTTTTAGGTGCGTATGGATGTCGTGGTCGTCGGAGTTAAAGTGTTTAGCGACTGATGTTTGTCCTTTATTTACAATGTCAGACTTATGGCCATAAAATCGCTCTTTCATAGAATTTTTAGTTTCTCCTACGTATTGCTTGTTACACAGCGTGCAGTTAATAATATATATCACCTCAGGTGTTTTGCAGTCGATATGCTGTTTAATATTTACGTAGAAATCTGATGCAGAGTTTGAAATTTTATCAGCGGTCAAAACGAACGGGCAAAGTTGGCAAGAAGTATTGAGTCAAGGACCAAGACCGCCGCATGAATTCGGTTTTTTATATACCAGGAACATAACATCCTCCCAAGATTCCGATGGTTACGGAATGTGACAAAGGGTGATTCGGGAAATATTTTTTTTTTTAAGTTTATCGTCGGCATGTAGGATGTTTAAATGGCATTTCAATGTGGAATTCGGGCTTGATAGGTTCAAATAGTAGTTTATAACCCAACGGCACCCTTGTTTCGTTGGAGTGAAGCTGTCGTGTGGATTTAAGCAGTGTGCTACGTTGCAGAGCGGACGCCTTTCTTGTGGCGTCGTCAAGAATAGATGCGGGATATATATATATATATTTTTTTTTGAATAGCGTCTTCTTCAAAAATGTTAGGTTTTCTCAAACTTTGATTTTTCAGAACACATTCTACGCAACCGAAGGAATTGGCTGTAAGGTATATTATTTTTTTGACATTTTGGGTGGTAGCCATCATAGCGTAGAACCTGACGTTTGTCTGTAGGCTTTCTGTACAACTCCGTTACCAAATGTCTTCCCATCTTTTTAACGTTAACGTCGAGAAAGTTCATAGAGTCTGCTGAGTAATTGCAGGTAAATTTATTTGTACGGTGGCAGCCGTTGAGGTAACTTAGAAAAGAGAGGAGTGCATCTTCAGGGTCATTCCAAATGATAAATATATCGTCAATATAATGAAGATTTTGGAATTTCGGCGTAAGTCCACACAAAGGGAATTTTGGCGTAAGTCCACACAAAGGGAATTTTGGCGTAAGTCCGAAATTCCCTTTGTGTGGGGACAAAGGTCTCCTCAAACTTGCCCATACAAATATTAGCGTAATTTGGGGACCTTCTCAACCCCGTGGCCGCGCCTTGGATTTGCAAATAATGATAATCATCAAACATAAAGTTATTGCAGTTTAAAATTAATTCCAATGAGCGCAGAATACAGCTCCTGTTTGCGAGAGACGAAGGATGGAGAGAGAGATGCAACGATGCAACGATAGTACCACGTTAAAATCAAGTGCACAGTCACTGTTGTCCACTGACGCCCACGTGGCGACGCCGCTGCCGGTAATATGCGACACCGGCCAGGCTGCCGGTGTCGCAGCCTGGCCGGTAGTCTGCACGGCCAGGCTGCGACAACGCTGGATTGGTTGACACCTGAGACATCAACGGCGCCACCTAACAGCTACCCTATAAAAGCGGACGATTCCCGGGATGGCGGAAATGGGCACGGCAGCGTTACCAGCATGAACACCTCCAAACCATGCATCTTTTCTGTGCAAATCCTGCTGGCCCTTCTGCATGCCCGAGCAGTTCATCGAAGCAACAATAGTACCACGTTAAAACCAAGTGCGCAGTCACTGTTCTCCACTGACGCCCACGTGGCGGCGCTGCTGCCGGCAATATCAGCGTATCTCGGCAGTCTGCACGGCCAGGCTGCGACACCGCTGGATTGGTTGACATCTGGGACATCAACGGCGCCACCTAACAGCTACACTATAAAAGCCGACGATTCACGGGCCGACGGCAATGGGCACGGCAGCATTACCAGCATGAACACCTCCAAACCTTGCATCCTTTTTGTGCAGGTGACAACAAACTACGGCAAGTATATATGTAGCGACAATCTCTTCCTGTTTGTGCTGCCGTGCACACGGTCGTTGTGCCCTTTGCTTTGTGATGCCTGTTCGTTTATCAGGGATTTGTTATTGCAGGGAGGAGATGTTGAAACAAACCCCGGTCCTGACATGGAAACGATTCTAGAACAGCTAAAGAAAATCTCAGATGACCTTCAGGAAATCAAAACAGGGAAGATTAAAACGAACGTAAGGCTCCTGGCGATCGAGCAGAAAATGGAATCTATAACAGCTCTTGACGGTAGAATCACTGCCTGTGAGGAACAAATGTCCGCAGTGGCTGGGACTATAAGAACACTGTCGGCTAAGATCGACGATCTTGAAAATCGCAGTCGAAGGTCAAACCTGATTGTTTATGGAATACCAGAAATCGTAAACGAAAGTAATGAATCACTTGATAGTTTTGTTACCGAAAAGATTCTCAAAGAAATTCTCGAGGTTCAATCTGCAGGTTTTGAGAGGATACATAGACTCGGCAAAAAAAAAAAAAGAAAACAAAACTAGGCCGGTTATTCTTAAGCATTTGGCGGCAGCGGCAGCAAGCTGACGACACATCAGCTCATACTTCTGCTCCTGTGTTTTGCAGCTGCCTAACCTGGTGGCCCACTGACTACACTCCGACGCGACATCCCTACAGACCGTCATCCGACAAACTCAAGCTTCAAACGGAGTAATTTTATTTTTCGTCGGCAAGGACAAGTTCTTCCAACGCAGCAAAATCGCCTGCGATATCAGCGACGCCAGCGACACCGATTGGCACCTGCGGTTGCTGAGGGGCGTTTTCTTCGCATTTGGCGGCAGCGGCAGCAAGCTGACGACACGTCAGCTCATACTTCTGCTCCTGTGTTTTGCAGCTGCCTAACCTGGTGGCCCACTGACTACACTCCGACGCGACATCCCTACAGACCGTCTCCGACAAACTCAAGCTTCAAACGGAGGAATTTTATTTTTCGTCGGCAAGGACAAGTTCTTCCAACGCAGCAAAATCGCCTGCGATATCAGCGACGCCAGCGACACCGATTGGCACCTGCGGTTTCTGAGGGGCGTTTTCTTCGCATTTGGCGGCAGCGGCAGCAAGCTGACGACACGTCAGCTAATACTTCTGCTCCTGTGTTTTGCAGGTTGGTTAATTTCTCTTTCTCACCTTATTTATTACTATTAGTCTCCCTGCCGCTGCTGCCAAAGTGCGTTGCTTGAAGGTGTCTTATCTTTCTTGTGTATTTTGTCATGACACGCTGTTGCGCATGCCGGCTATCTATTCCTAAGAATGGATCGTATATGCGCTGCTCTAAATGTAATTTCATGTTCCATCTTGGTGAGTGCTCTGATGAAACCGAAGAAACACTGCAAGTAAAGCCTGGGGATTTTAGAAAAACATGGAAGTGTGAACTGTGCGTAGGAGGCACAAAAACGAACGAACAAAAACGCAGAAATCGGTAGTCGATTTCTCTTTACTGTTGCTGGAAATAAGTAATAAGCTCGATACTCTGATGACCTTGCCCAGCGTGATCGGTGGACTCGAAAAGTCTGTACAAGTACTTTCAGACACGTTTGACGACCTTCAAAGGCGTTTACTTGCGCAGGAAAAGTCCACTAAAGAACCGGCTAAGCGAGTAGACCTGCTGGAAAAAGTTTCCTCTCCAAATGAACTCGCTCAGCTCCGATTAGATTTGGATAACCTCGAAAGACAGAGTCGTCGTCTAAACATTGAAATTCACGGTATCCCTGAAACACAGAATGAAGACCTCATGGGAAAAATGAACGAATTGGCAACAAAGCTGAATATTCCACCTGTAAACCGAAGTGACATTGCAGCTTTGCATAGACTCCCAGCAAAACCGGGTGAAACACGAGGCGTT
The DNA here is from genome assembly GCA_013358835.2 of Ixodes persulcatus. Classification (NCBI taxonomy): domain Eukaryota; kingdom Metazoa; phylum Arthropoda; class Arachnida; order Ixodida; family Ixodidae; genus Ixodes; species Ixodes persulcatus. The sequence continues at coordinate 788,023 of JABSTQ010011501.1, forward strand.
ATCGTTCGCTTTACGTGTCAAGAGCTTCGCGATTCTTGGCTTCAAAAGAGGCAGTCACTCAGGAAAAAAAAAGGCAACGTGTATATTTGTGAAAACATGACTCGGCTCTCCCGCTCTCTCCTGTCGATGACGAAGGAATGGGCGCAGAAATCAGGATACGCTTTTGTTTGGCATGCGAATGGGAAAGTTCTAGTCCGAAGAAAGAACGGCAAACGAGCAGTGGTTATTCGCGGTGAGGATGATCTTGTCAGTCTAAAGTAACTCGTAGGAAAGAACGTCTGAAGTTTTGTTATTTTTATGCCTAATCTGTCTCGTGATATCGCATCTTTGAAAGGTCACTATCTTTCACTTTTTCATTTGAATGCAAGAAGCTTGCGAAAAAATTTCGACGAGGTAAATCTTTTTTTATCTGAGTTAAATTAATGTTTTGACATAATCTGTTTTAGTGAGACGTGGTTTAAATCTGATGAGTGTGTCCAGCTGGCTGGTTACGACTGTGTGTCTGCGTGCCGCTCAAGAATGGCTGGTGGTGGTGTTGCCATATATATTCGCTCAGAGCTATCATACAAAATAGTTCCTGAATACAAAATTATAGACGACAACGTTGAGTGCATTTCGATTCAATGCTGTGATATTTTGTTTGCTCTCTTGTACCGTCCTCCATCTGGATCCGTAAATGATTTTCTGCATTTCTCAGAAACGCTGCTTGAACAGAGCATAAAACTGAAGTTACAGGTTGTTCTTGTTGGTGATTTTAACATTAATGCTTCCGCGGACAATGTATCATATTTGCGTTTTCAAGAGATATTTGAATCTCATTGTTGCACAATAACTGTACCAACTAGAATCACCTTGACTTCTAAGACAACCCTTGACCTCTGTATAACAAATCTTCCTATTGAGAATTTGAGATCAGCTGTATTAACGTGCGACATCAGTGATCATTTGCCAATATACTGCCTAATGCCTGGTAACCATCTGTGCAAGAATAAAGAAAAAAATCTGGTTAGAGATTATTCAGAACGAAATATTCAGCATTTTAAGGATCTTATTTCCTGCCTAGATTGGGATACTGTTATGAGAGAAAATTATGCAAACACAGCCTATGACGCTTTTTTATCCTGCTTTGTGTCCGCGTATAACACTTCTTTTCCCCTAAAGACACGTAAAAAGCATAAGAAAACTCGAAAACCATAGATATCTCGTGAATTATATACAAGAATTAAAAACCGCAACAAGCAATTTCAAATATTTCTAAAAACGAGAAGCGAAAGTGACCTTTGCATATTTAAGAAAGTTCGAAATAAACTAAACTCTGATATTAAAAAAGCAAAATGTGAATATTATATGAACACATTTTCAGAGATTATGGGAGATCCCCGCATGATATGGCAAACAGTAAACGAGATCATTTCTAAAAATACCTCGGCAAGAAAAGTTCAATTTTACAATGAGGCGCTGACGGATGAACAGATATCAAATCTGTTCAATGCGCATTTTGTGGCTGTTGGTGCTCCTTTAAATAACTGTGTAGAAATACCATGCGAGCAGTTCATTTCGACAAACTGTCTAAATTCTCTCTTTCTATATCCGACAGACCAATGTGAAATAGTGGAGTTAATTCTAGCATTAAAAAATGATTGCGCCTCCGGGGCAGATGGCATTAAACCAAAACCGTTAAAAGTCGTTTGCGACGAAATCAGTATTCCACTCGCGCACGTTTGTAACCTCATGTTATCTACGGGTGTCTTTCCAGACAAAATGAAGCATGCACGTGTGACGGTTATACACAAAGGTGGCCCAGTTAGTGACTTAAACAACTATAGACCTATTTCTGTACTTTCAGTTTTTGCAAAGATAGCCAAACATATTATAAATAAAAGACTTGTTAAGTTTTTTACTTTCAATAACATTTTAGTAAAAGAACAATGTGGTTTTCAGAAAAATAATCGCCAGAAGTTGCACTTCTTGAAATTAAAGAACAAATTCTCGAAAACATAGAACAAGAAGGCTTTTGACTGCGTTCAGCATAACATACTTTTACAGAAACTTCCGTTTTGCGGAATACGCGGTATTTCCTTATCACTGTTTAAAAGTTACCTCACTACAAGAACGCAATATACAGTAGTAAATGGAGTAGTCAGAAGTTCAGTACATAAAGTATGGGGTTCCTCAGGGGTCTATTCTTGGTCCTATATTATTTTTGTTATATATTAATGACATTGTAAACATACATGGTAGTTCAAATATAGTACTATATGCAGATGACACAAATATTTTCTTTTCTGGCTCTGACATCGACGACATCTGTGGAAAGGCAAAACAGTGGTTGCGGGGATTAGACTTATGGCTTAGATCTAATAAACTTTATTTAAACATAGAAAAACAACCAGCCCCCCCCCCCCCCCCCCCCCCCCCCTGAGTCGTTTTCATTTTGGTAAACTTGAGGGCAGTGACTGTTTACCAGCGCAAAGACCACTCTTCAGTTCCGCAAAGCCTTTTTTGGCAACACCAAGCCCCTGGAATGATGCAAATAAACATTTCTACAAAAAAAAAAGGGGGACCGCTTTTTTGGGTGTCTGCTTTTTCTTTGCGACCACCTTTGTATGACCAATTTGCACAGACAAGAATTAACAATGTCCTAAACTACGACCATTTCATTCACAGGACTCTTATATTAATATGTGAAGGTGTCAACCATCTTCATGCACCATTAGATTCTTAGGGCTACTTAGTTTTATTCCACTTTATTTGTGAATTCTAGCCAGGTTATCTGCATCTCAGTCACCCTTTTTGTGAGTCAGCTTTTTGCGAGCACTTCGAAAATGGTAATAGTCTATCTCATCTCATCACAAATAAAACATAATGACGCCTGGGCTTGAGGAATAGAACAAGTCTTTGTCGAGCCGTTGGTGTCTTAAATAGATTAAGATATTATCTTCCAACAAAAGTGAAAAGTCAAATTTATTTCGCCCTTGTGCAATCCCGCATAAGCTACTGCCTTTTAGTGTGGTCAACGACATCCCAAACAAATCTAGACAATAACTGTATCCATACAAAAGCGAGCATTGCGAGCAATAGGTAACATCCAACTTCTTAAAAGTGCCACACCACATTTTAGGACATATGAAATACTCAACGTAAGAAATCTACATAAATACAAACTATCACTTGAAATTTGGCGGCAATTTCAGATCGATAAATTGGCGTTCCATGCTACGTACCACGCGAAAGATAGCCCGTATAATTTAAGGCGACATTTATTAATAAAATCGCGTTCGCGAACGAATTATGGAGACCAGAGGTTGAGTTTTCTGATACCAGACCATTTGAACCAGTACCCGTATATTTTAGCTTCATTGGATTGCGTACGATCACTTTATCAATATAAAAATATTGTAAAAGAACATTTACTCACAGGGGAATAAAACCGGATGTGTTTTAAGCAAAATGCTTAGGATGTAAACTAAAAAATTGTCCTTTCATGTTATGTTGTTTTGTGATGTGTTTGTTTTGTTTTGTATAGTTTTTCAGTTTGGAGTGAAATTGTACCACTCCTCATTTGTTTTCATGTTTTTGCTACCGTTGCTGCCAAAAGGGTGGCATGTCCCCGTCAGGCATTTATGCCTTTTGCCATGTCCCCTGAGACATCTCTGTACCGTTATGTCTTAAATAAAGGTATAAACAACAAACAACAAACACAGCTATTCGACTTCAGAGGCAAGGCAAAAATACTCGAAAATCTGCTACAAGTCGAAAGGGACGATCTATGCAATCAGCGAAGACTTTCCTCGCCCCGTACAAGAAATTAGAAAAAAAAACTGTGGAATGGTGCCAAGGAAAATAGAGATAGAAGAGAAAAAGTGCAACTATTATTCAACCAAATCAAAATCTATGGCAGTCTATTTGTTTGGGACGATATTAAGAAGGATAAGATTCCTCTTAAAAAAAAAACGACCAAGCCAGCGCAAGCAAAGTCACCCACGGAACCAACCTGCCAAACTAAAACTAATCAATCTAAACGCAAGAAGCTTGTTGAATAAAACTGTCGCTTTTGAAAGTGTACCTCTTGATCATGAACCTAACATTGTCGCTGTCACAGAAACTTGGCTATCGCCGTTTGTGCTTGATCATGAAGTTGTTCCACCAAACTATGTTATCATAAAAAAGACAGACAATCACGTGGAGGTGGCGTAGCCATAATCATTAAAAAAGGAACCGTTTATACGCGTTTGAATGACGTACCTACCGTTGAGGCCGTTTTTTGCAAAGTCCTATTCTAAAGCATGCGATATTTGTTGGTGCAGTTTATACGAAACCTGACACTGAGCTTGACAGCTTGACCGCGTTGCATGATTACATGTCTAGTCATCTTAAAGATTGCAAACTTATTTTGTCTGGCGATTTTAACCCACCTGATCTCAATTGGTCCACTCTTCAGTATGACGCAACCTATTCTGACGCACTTTTTGACATTATATTAAGTTTCAACCTCGCGCAAATGGTTCACCAGCCTACACGTGTCGACGGAGCAACTAGTAGCGTTCTTAATCTGGTATTTTTAGCCACCATCTTCAAGAAAGTGAAGTACAACTTGATGTTATAGACGGCATATTTGACCATAAAATTGTCTTTTGATATCTAGGAAACTATGCAGCCCTCTTCAGTATCCCTCTTCATATACGAAGACCCCATGTCAAATATTACGTACTAATTCCGTCTACATATTTAATAAACTGGCCAGCAAACTTTCAAATGAGCCAAGTCGCCGAAATCAAATCGAAATCGTCAGCGTATGTGCCGGAGTTGGAGCGGTCTAACGTTGAGCCAGTACGTCAGAGGCATGTCTATGTCATTCTCACATTTTGTTTATTTTTACTTCTCAGAGCAAAATTGAACTATGACGTCATGAGTTTCTCCTCCCGGTGTTGGCTCAACGGCGTCCACGTGATCACCGTAACGCGGATGCGCTTGTTTGCGCTGCCCTGAGCGCTTATCGGTCTGTGTCTCCGCTCCCCCTCTCCTCTTTCGGCTTCTCCCCTTCTCCCTCTCCCCCGGGCCATCACCATCCACGCCATGCGAAGCGACCTGCCCGCGTCGCGTGTCCTGTACCTCGCCCCCACGAACGACTCAAGACCATGTGGTTCGACGTGACGTGGTCATGACTCTGACGACACGAGACCAATGTTGCCTGACGCAACCGAAGTTTCGGTTTCGGTATCAGCTGATGTTTAAAGGGAAGCTGGGGAGCTTCTTGAAAAAAATGAGTTAGAAGTGAATTCTAGTGTATTTTTACCCCGTGAACCCGAATACTCAAACCATTTTCTGCGCAAGTATTGTTAAACGCGAGAAAACGCAAAAGAAAGTCGCCGTACGTGACGTCATCGACGGATCTTTTGGCTGCCCAAGGCTAGGGAGGCGGGGCTTCAGCCTTATTTTGAAATCGCTCTTATGGCTCTCCGGCGCGTCGCATTGAAATATAATTGTGATATCTGTTATTCTAACGGCAAAATGAACGCAATTCAAGCGTTTTTTCTCAAATGCAGAAGTGCCCCATCTTCCCTTTAAATTAAGATTACACAAATATTATTCCACATTTCGCGAATCCGAAGACGTAGAGCTGTTTTGTAGTGCTTAGTGAAATGGAATCACATGTAAGCCTAAATTTTTCGGAGTTGTCTTTAACTTCGATACCGCCGACGACGCGAGCATACTATCTCATCTTTTCCATGAATTTTCTTTTTTTACGGGGTATGCCTCTAGTGATAACGTCAGCATTGACGATTTATGGAAAAAGTTCAGAGATATAGTTCATTTCAGTGTTACTAGATACATACCTACAAGAAAAAAGTTAACAAAAAATTTCAGTGGCTTAGCTCGGCTATGCCAGGATATACGTAGCGTGAGCTTAGATTCAGCTGGTTATTCTTAGCTTTCCTGGTTGTCTAGGATTGGCTTGATTATCATGCTTACTGCTGTTTCAATGACACATACACGGTATTACAGTCAAACGCCTGTATAACGAAGCGTGTGGGACCGCGATAATTCTTCGTTGTACACGTCACTTCGTTATATACATTGCGCTCTTTAATGACCCCGATAAAGCAGATGTACAGGCTATTAAAGCGTTGTACAGGCTATTTTGTAGTAGAAGCGTTCGTTGTAGCGGCGTTCGACTGTACGCATTATGTGACTACTTCGGGATCCGATGAGTTAAGCTTCTCCGCTTTTCTGCTCCACTGAGCAGCAATTTTCCTCTCCTTCTCCATGGCTACACCACACTGGCATACGCCCCGCTATATGTACACCCCCCCCCCCCCTGATATCTCTGCGCATGCGCAAAAAATGAGAGGCGCTATCAAGCGGCTTCGGTGCCGCGTCAGACTTGGCTACTACGCAACGGAGGCGCACAGCTGGGCACGCGGCGGCGCCAGTGCGTCTGCCGCGGCTATGACGTCACTCCTCTGGAATGCGCAGACCGCCGAGGAGCGCACGGCGGCGGCGGAGCCCGCGGCGGCGGCGGAGCCCGTGGCGGCGGCGGCTATGGCGCGCCAGCTGTGCAGCCGCCTCGGTGGCTCCCAGGCCAGAGCGCTGGTCCTACGGATCTCCATGTGGCGGGTTCGAATAACGGCCGAGGTGCCCGCAATCTGACGGAGGCTTATTGCGGAGGAGACGCCGTGTAACCGAGCTTTCGGTTGCATGTCAAAAGATCCCCAGGTGTTCCAAATTAATCATCAGTCCTCCGCTGGGGCGTGCCAGATGCGCGTCGTTGGTTTGGCACGTAAACCCCCAAATTTGACTTTTTTGCGCCAGCTGTGCGCCGTGTGACGTCACTGCTCCTCGCGCATGCACAGCACGGCTCTCCAGGAGCCACACGAAACTGCTCAACCTCGGCCAGTGTAGCTCACGCCACAAAAAACACAATCCACGGATCAACCGCGATATCATCCATGCTAAGCGAAAGATCAAAAGAAAACGAAAGTGACTGAAAACAAAAGCATGCCCAGAGGGTAGACTTGCCCTTGCTGAATTGGTAAAAGTGCTAAAAATTAAAACAAAAGAAGCAAAATCAAAGTATTACAACGTCCCTCTTCATGAATTCTTAAAGAACTCTTTAAATAAATTCTGGAACTATGTTAATCCTAAAAAAAACGAACTCTCCCAGTCCAAACCCTGGAGAGAGCCGAAGAAAGGCAAATGAGTATAATAGTTACTTTCAGTCCGTTTTTACAGACGATATTCGTACAATCCGTAATCTCGACCCTAACGCTATTGCTCTGGAGCCTCTAGTAATAACTGAACCGGGAATTTTAAACCTCTTACTCAACCTAGATACAAAAAAAGGCAGCGGTCGTGACAATATTTCTAACGCCTTCTTAAAACGATACGCTGAATGAATAAGCAAATACTTGTAAATAATCTTTAATAAGTCTCTTAGCACGTGTCAGCTACCCGTTGAATGAAAAACATGTAAAGTCATATCTATACACAAATCAGGTGACATCACCAGCCCTTCGAACTTGAGACCGATTTCTCTCACCTGTACCTGTTGTAAACTACTTGAACACATCATTCTAAAGCACATCAAAACATTTCTTGATGCACACCAAATTCTTTCTCCTGAACAACATCGATTTAGAAGTGGTCTATCAACAGTCGCCCAACTCCTTGAAACTTTTCATGACGTGAGCCTTAGCATTAGCAACAGAAAGCAAGTAGACATACTACTGCTCGATTTCTCAAAAGCATTTGATAGAGTTTCACACCCCAAGCTAATCATCCAGCTAAAACATGCTATTGGCGAAGGATCTATAGTCAGTTGGATTGAAAACTACTTATCAAATCGTTCCCAGTTTGTGCAATATGGACAAGAGGCTTCAGAAACTGTCAGAGTCACCTCCGGCGTTCCGCTAGGTTCTGTCCTTGCGCCAGTCCTCTTCCTACTTTTGATAAATGATTTTACAACTAACATTGATGCTAAAATTAGATTACTTGCAGATGATTGTATCATATACCGGGAAATCAACACATCGGATGATCACCTTGTACTAAATAGCACTCAATTAATCAATAAATGGTGCGCTGATTGGCAGATGTCTCTCAACGTGAGCAAAACAGTTTGCTTGTCTGTAACAAGAAAGAAATCTACACTCTAAGAAAAAGGGGAGCGCGGCTTAGTCCCCAAGGGAAGCAAGTGCGTTGCCACAACCATTAGTCCCCTCGGGGACTAACGGGAAGGGGAGTATCAGCTGCACCCCTCCATTAGGCTCTCGCACTAGCACCGTTGGGACTAACTGTTACACCGTTTCAATTGCACCTCGAGGACCAACTGTTAGGCCCTTGCACTTGGTCCCCTGGGACCAACTGTTACACCGTTTCAATTGAACCCCGAGGACGAACTGTTATGCCCTTGCACTTGGACCCCTGGGATTAACTGTTACACCGTTTCAAATGAACCCCGAGGACCAACTGTTAGGCCCTTGCAATTGGACCCCTGGGTCTAAACGTTGTGCCCTTGGATTTAGACCCCTGAGACTAAAGGGTTATCCTTTACATTAGGTCCCGAGCCACAAATCTACGAAACGAAATTGTGCAGTTCAGGTTAAACGTAGCTTTATTGCCTCGTAGATACACATCGCATTCAAGGATGTCTCAAGTCGAAGGTCCTGAGCGGTAGAATCCACGATAAGGCCAAATTCCGAAGAGTACACTTGCGTCGACGATGGCTTGAACACTGGGACGTCTGTCCCAACCGGTCGTGGTTCAAGAACCGTTTATTGGGGCACCGGCAGCTTCTTGCCTGTTTGCGAGGAATTTGGATTATTAGCAACAGTGGCTGCGTTAAATACCCGATCGCACAACAAAAGTATGAGATATACCACACACATAATAAAATAACAAATAGGCTACAAAAGTGCTACAATGGTTCACATCTAACATGCGATTTGTTGACAGCAGACCAGCGCAATATTATATTTTTAGTAGACCGTTCGCTGCGAATTACACACCCAGCGTGTGCGTGCTCAAACTATGCTTCAAAGTGACGGAACGAGCTCCCGCCATCAACGCGAAAGTCTGTACAATCGAATAAATGTCTCCATTAAGGCCAATTCTCACACGCAGCGAAGCGCTAAAGTAGTGCTGCTCACGTGTCGTGAGCTGCTTTTCGTATGCCATGAGCAACAGTTTTGACGGTGCGATACAAAGCTGGTGAAACCTCCCGTCGGCACGCGCTTAGCGCTAGGTCAGCGCTATGCTTGTAGCTCTCTGCTGCATATGTGAACAGCGGGGCTATGTTGCACCTTTTGGACTCCCAGGAGTCTAGGGAGAAGGAAGTGACGTCAACAACGCTCTTTGGATGTTGATTGGTGGAGTCGCTGATGACGATATCTGCTAAGATACGTTCATTCACACCTACGTCACTTCCTTCTCCCTAGTCTCCTGGGAGCCCAAAACGTGCAACATAGCCCCCCAGGCCTTTATGGTAAAGCGATCCTGCCAGGGTTTGCAAAACACAAAACAATAAGCCATCGGTAGAACTGGTGTTTTGCTCGATTCGATTGAATATCAGGTCTCTGTGCTGCATAACAAAATAAGCAACCATGGTTCCAAAAAGAATAGAGCATGGAGCGCGCTTTGGAAGCTAGAGAACGCGCTCAAAATAAAACACTTTCTGAAGCCACAGTGAATGGATATATCATGAACAGAAGTACTTTGAAATACCTTAATCGAGTTCCCTTGTCTTGTGACTTCAGAACAGATCAAGTGCAGTGTTGCAGCACCGCGAATCTAAACCGGATCCCGCAATGGTCGAAGACGACACAGGGAGAAAAAACGGTGACCAGCTTCTAAGTTCTGACGAAGGCTGTACTAAAAACAGGTTCTTTTCAAACAATGACCCCTTCCCATTTTCCCGACGGACCCTCTCTGCCCAACCCCCCCCCCCCCCCCCCCCCCCCCTCCCCCGCGTGATCGAGGAGCGCCAGAAAGAATGCGGGGTAGGAGGTTGGTGGGAGGGGGAAGGGGGAAGGGCGCGTACACGAAAATATCTTTTCCCCCTCCCACTACAAACGACATACGGACACACCAATAGCCCAAGGACGGGAGAAGGTCGCCATTTTCAACACGCCGATCAAGTGACGTGCAACCAAACACCTTTTTTTGTTGCTTTTTTTTTTCCTCTCTATCTCTTTTCAGTTTTCTCGGGGCCTTTTTTTTAGTTTGTATTTGTTTTGTATTAGAGGGTGTTGCCATGGATGACGTTCCGGGCGCGGTTCGTTCTTCGTTGTTCATCTGGAATGTTATCGCGTCTAGATACTGCCCCTGAATGTGCTTTTTTAAGGGACCATGAAATTACCTTTTAACTTTTGCCAGATAACTTTTACATTAAACCGTCAATGTTCACTGAATGCCGAACAGGCATCCGTTTTCGTCTCGGTTTATTAACTTCTACACAGAAAATTAATGAAATATCGACTAATTTCTTTCTCTCCAACTGACCGCAAAACAAGCTGCGGCGTAATTTTGAAGGTCGTGACGTACCCTGTTTCCGGAACCGGAAGCTCTCTAGGCAGTAGGAGATGGGAGCGTTAGCGGCGGCGAGTTGGCGGTGTGCCGGTAGGTTTTACGTATTTTCAGAATCGGCGCCTCTCATCGCCGCGATAGGCATGGAAACATCGCAGCTGAGCGAAATTCAATGAGATATGTTGCGCTACAGCGACAGCATGGGACTAGTCCCATACGCCGGTATGCCTGCTGGGAAGTGCGGCGAGTCTTCCGGTGAAGACTCCAGCCCAACTGTCATTGTTGGTAAAAGGCGGCCCGTGTCAGTCATTTGCAAAGTGACGTAGATGGAAACAAATTGCCGCGGCGTTTTTCGCGGCCTCGGAGATGCAGGAGCGAGCCGACGTTAAAAAAAGATACGTTGAACTACGACAGTCTCAGCAAGAGCCACGTAAATACCTGTTCTCACTCGGAGCGGACGCGCGCGTTTGATCAACGGTTTGATGGAAGTGCTGTATTCGCGCTGTTGGTAAGCGCTTCGGGACCGATCTTTTACGATTGCAACTCGATACTGACGTGACACTCGGCAAAGGAAGGTTGGACCGGCATTGCACGTAGCTCCCAGGAACTGTTGTAGCTCGACAGTGACGTGCAGTCGTGTCAGAATAAAAAATGGCATACTAATAACAAAGTGTACATACCGTGTTCCGAAGGAAATTCATACGGCGTTTATTTGAGCTCTATATCACACAAAACAAGAAGATAGAATCGACGAGAGTCCCTTTTCGACGACAGTGTTCATCAACACTGCCTCGGAAAACAAGGGGAAGAGATTGACCTCACCTCTTAATCTAAAATTGAGGTCAGCGATCAAACTATAATACGGAAAGAGTCCACAAGGGTCGCCCGGGCATATTCCATTCAGCACGCCAGCCGGTCGTGGGCAGACGGTCTTGGCCAAGTACCGTTGAAGCAACGCTGTTCCGAGTCGGAATGCCAGCTAGGCCGCTAGGCCTAACCGCCAAGCTCGCTTGGTCAGAGCCGGTGGATTTGTCGCCTTTGTAGCTTTTCTCGGGTGTTTGTGGATCCAGCATTCTTGTTCGTCGTAGTCTGTCTCAAGTACTTTTTTCTTGCTGCTTGAAGTCGGGACGCGCGAGAAGAACACGTAGAAAAATAAACGTTCTTTGGTCGTCGCGAAGTAGTAACTGAACGACGCTGTCGGCCCGGTCGACCCTACTGCGCAGGTGCAGTAGTTGCTTCGTTTACCACACGATAGATGGCGCTTGGCTCTCAGCATTATCAAATTTGGCAATTTTCGTCACATCTCTAATTATGCTACAAAATGTGGATCTGAATATTATTTAACAAACCTTTATCTATTGTTTACGATCGCGTTGCTGGTGTGTAGGCTCTTACCCAATAGGCGACGTAGATTCGGCTGACGTGCTGCGTTTCCGCGGATGCATCGCAGTGAAAAGGCAGAGAGCTTTCGAAGGGAAGAAGGCGCAAAAGAGTCCAGTTTTCTTTTAAAAGTTCTATGGCGAAGAATTTTTTTTGGCTCCCTATTTTTGTGTTTTTGTGTTTCTTTTCACACCTTTTACGACGATCGGTGGATGAATTCGATTTCTGAACCGTTTCATGGTCCCTTTAAGTGGAACGTGCCGTGCATTAAGTGTGTCGTTGCGGATTTTGAGTTCGACATTGGACTACCAAGAAAGGTTGGTTACGGGGAGACGCAGAGACGAGGCTCGACTTGTTCTCAGAAACTCAGTTTTAGCGAATGAAGTGACCATTTATTCTGACTGCGAGACTCCGGTGTTGAAAGCGCGTCTTCTACAAACTCTTAAGTTTCAATTAAGAGAAAAAAAGTGTTTGTATTTGGAGGTGTTGCGTTTGGATAAATGCTCATTTTTTGCGCGAAGCCAAATTACGTGGATGGGTCTTGTGAAATGTCAGCAGATCATTTTTGACGAGATAGTTGTGTGAAGTAGAGTCAACACATTCGTTAACTCGCATTCGCACAACGCGCGAAGCTCTACCATGTAATGCCTGAACGTTCGTGACACATTAAACAAATTCGCCAGTTTCGTCCGAGATTTGCCAACACTTTTTTCAGCCGTGCTGGGCTAAGTCTCGCCGATCCCCAAGACAAGCGAAATATCACCCGTTCTCCTGGCGAACATTCCGTTGGCCTTTGGGGACTAAATCATACAGATGCACCCTGTCTGAGGGGGACTAATGGCTTTTTTTGCTCGCGCACGCCTATCGGTTAGTCCTAGTCGAGCGCAGTTAGACCCCAGCTTCTGCGCACGGTACCTAGCTTGAACCAGATGGTCCTTTCGGGGAGCAACTGGGAGTTCGGAGGACCAAAGTTCCTTGAGGTCAACTTTTTCTTAGAGTATATTTCTGAATTTCAGTACGGCTTTGATGATGTTACGATCTCACGGATGATTCAGTGTAAACATTTAGGCTTATTTATTACTTCAGATTTAAGGTGCGACCTACACGTAAAATCATGTAATGTCAGAAGCATTAAAAAAACTTATGTACATAAGAAGAACACTCAAGCTAGCCGCTACACCTACTAAAATTTTAGCATACACTCTTAAAAAAAAAGCTAGTAGTATTTACTAGGTAAGAGCTAGAAACCGCTTGTCACATATGTTACTAGGTACCTAGTAGCCTGAGGTAGTAACGGTCAAGCTAGTAACGGTTACTAGGTCACGAAGCTAGTAACTGTTAATAGCCTCCAAGTTACGGTGTTTGAGGAGAATAACATAAAGGACGAAAACAGGACAACACGTCCTTTATGTTATTCTCCTCAAACACCGTAACTTAACCAGCACGCTCCATTTCCACGAGCCTCCAAGTAGAATCCATGTATTTTACTACCTCTAGCTAGTAACTAGCGCTACCTCCCGACGGAAAACCGGAAACGCAACTAGTCGCGTGATTTCCGGTGGGGGAAAAAAAAAAGTGTGGGGTTATGCCACTTACCACCAGGTGGCAGGCGCAACAAAAAATTGAAACTGGAAATGAGTAATCCAGGTGGCGCTAGTCACCGTCCAATTAAACGTACACAAAAAAGAAAGCCGATTGTTTACAGTTTATTTCAATTCTTCCACATTTGCAAGCATACACATATAAAGATTCACACCCACATTTTTAACACGCAATCGACACAACGAATTCAACAGAAACACAGGCTTACTAAATCACTCTAATCGCTAACTTACCGGCGGGGGCAGTGGGGATCGAACCCAGGAGGTTCCCAGCGCAAGTTTTCGAGGTGAGACGCGTTAGCCCACTTGGCCACTTCCTCCGCGCTCACTTCTTTCACTGACATTAAGTCTTTTATACTGACCATTTGAGTGCGCAAACTTGTCGTCGTGTATCAGTACGTCGGTTATTCGCAGTCGATAGGTAAGTTGCGCGACGAGGCAAACCGCATGAAAGCGACGGGAACAAGCGGCCAAGGCGTTGAGCGACGTTTCCTAGAAATTAAAACACCAAACGACCGTCGCTCGTCGCTGTCTCCGTCGATCGCCTCGTCGCTCGCTAAATCGATACATGCGGTCGCCGTCGGCGAGAGAGTGCTTTCTTGCCGTCTCCCGCGGCGAACGAAGGCTGTAATTGACGGAGAGTACGACGGCAGCTGCACTCCTTTCGCGTGCTGGGCTAAAAAAATTCATGCAAAATTAATACCGCGTGCAGCTCGCGTCTTAATTTTTGTAGTACACTGACGAATGCTCGCGTTTTTGGGGCATATTCAGAAAGACTCGTAGAATGCCAAAACAGTTTTTTTTTCATTAGTCCCAATGCTACATACACTATTTACGACGCACATCAACGGTTGTGACAGTGCACTGTCACGACCGAAGAGAGCTCAATCAGAATCATTCACCCCACCGAGCACACACAAACCGTGAAGAAGTTCTCAGTGTCAAGAGGTGGAGAAAAGCTTCTTGGACGACGAAATCCAACCCAGTGACAGCGACACCGGCTCGTTAGAACTATCCTCGGAGCAGTCCAGGTCCACGCACATACTCGCCCCGTCGAGCGCACGAACGTTAACTATGCACTCCAGCACGGGAACACGAGAACTGCACACAACACAAGACAAAAATGGCAGGTTCACATCGGAGAAATGAGCGTCTTGGGAACCCCAACTGACCCCAACTTGCTTGTCGTACAATGTTGCCAAGCGTCTCTTGTGAAAGAAAAACATGTTTTAAAAAATACAAAAATAATAAATATAAAGAAAACAGAATGAACTTTTTTGTTTTCGGAAACGTTTTTAGTATGTGCTACGTGGCTATTTTCACCCCAGTTAAAACCAAAATGAAAATATAAACGCTCACAAACGAATGCAAACGAGAAGGAAAGAAGTAAGCCGCATGGCCATTGAATCAACAATGGCCGCTGTGCTGGCTGCAGCGCTGGCTTCCACGTCGTGCTGGTACGGAGGCTGCGATCGTTCTAAAGTCAGCTCCAACCCTTAAACATGCCCCCTCATACAATATTTGACGCTACGATTGCGTGTGGATACCTCCCCCTGTGTTCCGAAACAGCAAGTACGTCGCTAACGCTGGCAATCGGGTATGAAGCCAGTGCCGCCATCTTCTCCGCGCCTTTGCGAAAGTAAATAGCTAGTAAAAGGGTAGTAACGGTCAGAAAAAGGTAGTAATGGCTGCATTTGCTAGCTTTTTACTACCTATCGCCCGTTTGAGGTAGTAGATAGTGAAAGGTAGTAACGGTCAGAAATAGGTAGTAACTGCTGCAGTTACTAGCTTTTTACAAGCTTTTTTTTAAGAGTGTACACTAGTATTGTAGGACCAACGCTGGAATATGCAAACATCGGATTCCTTACACAAAGAATAATATAGCTAAGCTTGAAAATATTCAGCGCAAAGCAGTAAGATTTATTTTTAACAAATACAGGCGCACCGACGCACTAACTGAACTTCTTAAAGGGACCATAAAATGACCTCTTTACTTTTGCCAGATAACTTTTACTTTCAACCTTCAACGTTCACTGAATGCCGAACAGGCATCCGTTTTCGTCTCGGTTTATTAACTTCTACACAAAAAATTAATGAAATATCGACTTTTCTTTCTCTCCAACTGACCGCAAAACAAGCTGTGGCGGAATTTTGACGGTTGTGACATACCCTGGCACAGGAACCGGAAGTTCTCTCGGCAGTAGGAGAATGGGAGCGTTAGCGGCGGCGCGTTGGGGGTGCGCCGGTAGGTTTTACTGCGCTGATGGCACCGACGTATTTTCTGAACCGGCGCCTCTCATCGCCGCGATAGCCATGCACACATCGCAGCTGAGCGAAATTCAATGAGATATGTTCCGCTACAGCAACAGCATGGGACTAGTCCCATACGCCGGTATGCCTGTTGGGAAGTGCGGCAGGTCTTCCGGTGAAGACTCCAGAAGTCAACCCAACTGTGATTGTTGGTAAAAGACGGCCCATGTCAGTCGTTTGCAAAGCGACGTAGATGAAAACAAATTGCCGCGACGTCTTTCGTGGCCTCGGAGATGCAGGAGCAAGCCGACATTAAAAAAAAAAAAATTTAAACTACGACAGTGTCAGCAAGAGCCACGTAAATACCTGTTCACACTCGGAGCGCACGCGCGCGTTTGATGGAAGTGCTGTATTCGCGCTGTTGGTAAGCGCTTCGGGACCGATCTTTTACGATTGCAACTCGATACTGACGTGACACTCGGCAAAGGAAGGGTGGACCGGCATTGCACGTAGCTCCCACGAACTGTTATAACTCGACAGTGACGTGCAGTCAGTCGTGTCAGAATAAAAATGGCACACTAATAACAAAGTGTACATACCGTGTTACGAAGGTAATCCATACGGCGTTTATTCGAGCTCTATATCACAAGAAGATAGAATCTACGAGATTCCCTTTTCGATGACAGTGTTCGTCAACACTGCCTAGGAAAACAAGATGACAAAGGGAAGAGATTGACCTCACCTCTTAATCTAAAGTTGAGGTCAGCGATCAGACTGAAATACGGAAAGGGTGTCGCGCGGGCATATTCCATTTAGCGCGCCAGCCGGTCGTGGGCAGACGGTCTTGGCCAAGCACCGTCGAAGCAACGCTGCGCCGAGTCGGAGTGCCTGCTAGGCCTATATTCTGCCCAGCTCGCTTGGTCAGGGTCGGTGGATTCGTGGCCGTCGTGGCCGTTGTAGCTTTTCTCGGGTGTTTGTGGATCCAGCGTTCTTGTTCGTCGTGGTCTGTTTCAAGTACTTTCTTCTTGCTGCTTGAAGTCGGGACGCGTGAGAAGAACACGTAGAAAAATAAACGTTCGTTGGTCGTCCCGACCGACGCTGTCGGTGCTCTACGCAAGCGCAGTAGTTGCTTCGTTTACCACACGATAGATGGCGCTTTGCTCTCAACATTATCAAATTTGGCAATTTACGTCACATCTCTAATTATGCTTCAAAATGGGGATCTGAATATTATTTAACAAAACTTTTTGGAAACATTCGCCGGCTATTTATTGTTTATGATCGCGGTGCTGGTGAGGTAGGCGCTTACCCAGTAGGCGACGTGAATTCGGCTGACGTGCCGCGATTCCGCGGATGCATCGCCCTGAAAAGGCAGAGAGCTTTCGAAGGAAAGAAGGCGCAAAAGAGTCCAGTTTTCTTTTAAACGTTCTATAGCGAAGAATTTTTTTGGCTCCCTTTTTTGTGTTTTTGTGTTTCGTTTAACACCTTTTACGACGTGCGGTGGATGAAATTCGACTTCAGAATCGTTTCATGGTCCCTTTAAGAAGTCTGGTCTCCTTACACTAGCTAACAGGGCTAAGCGACTTAGGCTTAAGTTCTTCTACTCTCTGCTGCATGATGCTTTCAAAATTGACAAATCCAAGTACGTCTCGTTTTCAAATACTAGACAGACCAGGCACAAACATAGTAAAACCTTGACTGAATACTGCTTTAAAAAATGAAAGCCGTTTACAACTTCCTGTAACACCGAATTAGAGCGCAGCTCTTGAGGAGGAGGGGAAGGCACAGGGGGGAAGTCACGTGGCCTGGGGGTCACGTGACCTCTAGGGGGGGCGGAGAAATTTTTCCGCTAGATTTAGCGGGGAAAATTTTCCGCTAAATTTTGTGGGGAAAATTTTCCGCTATATTTAGCGGATAAAATTTTCCGCTAAATTTAGCGGGAAAAATTTTCCGCTAAATTTAGCGGGGAAACTTTTCCGCTAAATTTAGCGGGGAAATTTTTCCGCTAAATTTAGCGGGAAAAGTTTTCCGCTAAATTTAGGGGAGAAATTTACCCATAATGCATCGCTCGGTTACGCCGACGGCGACGGCTATGGCGACGCCTCTCAAGCCGGAAACGGACGCCTAAGAGCTGCGCTCTAAAATGGCTGCTTCCGCTACTCTACGCTGCATTTCCATAGGAGCTAAGCCTTTTTCTTTCATTACTTTTTTCTCAGGTAAGTTCGCTCTTTGCAAATTTTACAAAAACAAAAATGCACCATCTGTGGGCAACGCTGCACAAAGTCGTAGCGCGATAGGTTAAGAAACCGAATTTTCCGGTCGATTTAAAGAGCCTGCCGTCTCCTTGTTTCACCCGGTAGATCCTGTCATTACTAACAGCACCTCCATCACATCATTTCTATCTCGGTTGGATGTTTTATTGCACAGTGATGTGTAATTATGTATGACTTTATTAGCATATTTTTTTTTTTATTTTCACGTGTGATTGAACAGTGGCTGTTTAATTTGGCTTTGAAAGTGTATGTTAACCCTTGTGTATTATTCTTAAAGGTATTTCTGCTATTCTTTATATCGCAGTGTTTATTGTACAAATTGCTTGCATTTTTATATTGTAGATGTGATGAAATGTGAACGAGTGGGTACTTACTTTTGTGTGCTCCTTCCTGCGAAAATCCGTAAGGGATTGACAGTATTTTCAAATAAATAAATAAATAAATAAATAAATAAATAGTAACTAAAATGCTCTCCTAGTGATATCAAGCCGGATCCGTTCATCTGGTCAATAAGATTAAAAACGTCTGTGGTGTCTTTTACGGAAGATTGTAGTAGGGGGGTATTTGTTTAATCGCGTGGACTACAAATTCTGAAATTCGCTCGGTTGGTGTGCGTATACCTGATAAAATGGGCCTCCCTGGATTGTTGGACTTGTGAACCTTAATGAGCATATAGAAGACACCTGGATGAGCGCTTTTTGACTGAGTGTAATTATATTGATCGCCGTTAATTTTATTGGAATTATGCAGATCTTCGAGTGTTCTGTTAATTACAATACTAAACCGTTGTGTAGGATCGTCAGGTAGATGTAGATAAAAATTTGGGCTTTCAAGCTGGGTCAATGCCTCCCGCATGTAGTCGGCCCTGTTCATAACCACAACAGCACCACCCTTATCCGCAGGTCGAATAATGACGTCCATCCTAGATTTCAAATTATTAAAGGAGCTGTGCAACAATTTTTACGTTGAACGAATTGGCATCTTCTACTTCTGATATTGTTCACCTTGTCACAAAGGACAGAAGACATACCTCCTTCCTTCGAAATGTTGCGATTTCGCCGCGTAATCGCGAGGCAAAAATTAGAATATTCCTCGACCTGCAGCTGCGAGCGGCGGCCATGAGAAACACGCTGCGTGACGTCAATGCGGGTCTTGTAGAAAGATAGCAAGTTGTGAGAATACCTGCTCGATAAAAGGTACCTTTTTCATAAATATTGTCGTTTTAACATAAATATAAATGCGTCAAAAACCTGGTATCATTGACAAAACTTTTATTATACGGAGTTTTAGTGGCGCCATCTATCCTAGGTCCACAAAACCACCAGCTCTATCTGCGACCGCGAACAGCGGAACAGCCGCCAGAAGCCGGAGGGGGAGGGGGACAGGGCCGGACGGGTATGGCCGGACCCGGATGAGAATTTCCTCCTTTCATCATATTGTTCGCGCTGCTTCCGCCAGCACGTGGTGACGCGGTCACGAGCGGATGAGTTCTCGCTGCTCACTGATTGCTCTAGAGAGAGAGCTTCACCGGGACCTTGCGCCACCCCCTATGACGTCACAGTGCACTAACTCGGAAGATGGTGAAGGAGCTGAGAGGTGCCAAAAACCTCAATCTTGGTTCATTATTAAAATAAAAACTAGGACATGCAGGCAAAAGCGGTTTTTTGTTCTTTACTTCAGAAAGGTCGAGACACCAACTCCCAAATTACTTAGGCGAAGCACTGAAACTGTTGCACAGCTCCTTTAAGAACCTGTTGTTCCCGTCTAGACAAATTACCCCTCTGCGTGGTTGCTTTAGAAAGCGAATCAAAAATATAATTTCGTATAACTTGCACATAATTATCTATGTACACGCTGGTTTTGCTTGAGTCTGGGGTCCAGTGTGACTTTAACTTGAAATTTGGTGTTGTGCTATTAAGATCCCTAGTTTCATTGCATCCTTCTGTTTAATTAAAATACGTTTGAAGGTGTAACCGCCGGGAAAACTGCTGTAGATCTTCTGAAAGTTCAAATTTTTTTGCTGCATGTAGGGTGGGTACAAAACTTAAGCCTCTAGATAGAACTGAACACTCTGTAGAGGTCAGAGGAGTATCAGATGGGTTAATTACTGCACAATCACTTGTCTCAATAGGACTACTAGTCACATGTGACGCATTGTTCAGGGAAGGCAATATATTATCGTTGTTAACCTTTGACAGGGAAAGGCCATCACGGTGCGCTTTTTTTGCCTTGGCAATCTGCAACTCATAAAGATTTTTAACTCCAAATACGTTAAGGTCACTAATCTCCTCCTCGGTTAGTTCGGCAACGACAGTTTTTAGTTCAAGATCAAGATGTTTGATTACACTTAGGTTCTCTCAACTAGAATCTTTAAAAATTGCCTGGAAGTGGCCTCGAGAGTGGTGTCCCAGTTCTTGGTATTATCTGAATTTCTAAAATTAAACGACGGTGGAATAGAGAGGGCGAGACCCTTTGGTATCACATTCTGGTCAGTGCAATCCCTGTAGAAAGAAGAATGTGAAACATACTTTAATTTCTTGTCTATAAGTTTTCGCACATGAAGAAACAAAGGATTAAAGGTCTGACCACCATAATGTCTATGAGCGAACTTGTGCGACTTGTTCTGCTGAATCCGGTGAGATCGGCGGGGGCAGTCGCGTTGAGGTGGTGGATTCCGAGAGGTACTCGGCTTGGGAGGCACAGGGGGAAGGTCAGTGGGCGTTGTGTTGGACTGAAGCTGTGTATCGGGTGCGACATCTGGCTTTGGAGGCACAGGTGGGTGGTCCGAAGACACCGTGGTAAGTTGGGGCGGAGAAATAGGTGAAGCGGTTGGCTTCGGCGGCACAAATGGGTAGTCGGTGGACATTGCCCTGCGTTGGAGTGGTAGTCCTGCTGATACATATGGCTTGGGAGGCACAGGAGGCCGGTCAGTGGATCCAGGACGAGTCAGCCTCAGCCGCGCTTGATCGTCGACAATGGGCTGGACGGTGTATGTCCCGAGGAGAGATTGTGAGAAAGCTTTCATCATGGACATCCGGTAACGCGCCAGGTTTTCCGCTGTTGTCGGAGAACGTTTCGCTGCTTTTCCCTTTTCGTGTCTCACAGCTATATACGCGTCGTCGTTGGCATTTGAAAAGCCTCATTATGTTAATCTGGGTCCTTTGGAACCGTACTAAGAAGCACAATTGATACATCGGCGTGCATTCGCTTGAGCTACGGTTTTGCAGTACGTATCTATCCAGAGAAAAGTGGCACGGATTTGCTGCCAGGCAAAGTACTTTTTCGGGCGTTTGTTCCGATCGGTGTGCTGCGTTTATAAAGCCGGAATTTTATGGTATGCAAAAATATTACAACTCGTTCACGTCTTCTGGAACTGAAAGTAAAACAAGAAAATTATAACAATTATAAAACGAAATCGATAGATATACAATAACTTTTAAATAAGTATACACACTCAGCGGCTTAAATAAAACAATAACTAAAGGTTCAGTATGTAAAACACATTAAAATGGTCCGTGGCACTAAACATGAGGTTTCCAACTCTGACCTTTGATCAACCAATTTACGTTATTCTAGGTGATCGGTATTCCAATCAGCTATGTTAAGTTCAACCAATTTGTTCCAGAGTTAACACATTAGGATAGCCGACCCTTTACTGTTAATCCATCACTGCTTTACCTCATGCTTACTAATACAACGCGACTACAGTTAATTTCTAAACAATATCGTTTATTCATTTGAATGGTGCTTGCATAGTAGTGGCTTCCTTCCGTGTTCCAACTATCTTTCTTATATTTCATAGCAACGTGAGTTCGCACTTCCCCGATCACGAAATGCTTGAACCGAAACTCATAAGGTAATAAAACAAAATTATTGAAACTAATATTTCTTAGGCAGTAAATGTACCACTAAAGCGAAATAAATTTTAAAGCTAATATTGACGAACACATTTCACACGGGCTTGTTCTTGCAAATACATATGTATCTCAGCATTTTGATTAATTTCAGCAAGTGTAGACGGTCAAGTTTATGCAAGGTATTTGTTTTGTATTTTGTCTGTAATTCTTTCTTAAAAATCAAGAGCACTGTTTCTTGCGAAATGCTTTTCCGTTTGTCTCCAGAATCGTCATAAAAAAGTTGTACCTGACGGAAACATACACGCATCAGCAATCAATGTTAACATTTTATTAGCGTTTTTTGGGTGTTAGTCTTGCTGTACTTGCTATACTCCGTTTCACCTTATGTTGTACCACAGAGAAGGCTAGAAGCGCGAGCTCATAGTGTTGGGAGCTGCTCTTGACACACGAGAGCTTGTGCCGCCAAGATGTGGCCTAGAGCAAGGAGCTCGCGCTTGTAGCCTTTCCCGCGGTACATCATAAGGTGAAACAGAGTAAAACTATGTTCCTCTAAATGAACACTAATTTCCTTGACTTTGCTTCAAGTCCTCAGTGCCGTACTTTTAAGAAAAATTGCGTTTACGAAGTGACTAACACTAGATTGCAAAATATTACATTATTACGTTCTTCGCTCCCAGGCTTGTAAGCTCCTTATGCCTTTACAATAGTGTCATATTATGCCATTCTATCATAATAGAATCAATACAATTTCCAGGTGAACTTTACAAAAAAGAAAAGTTGGGTTACTATGGCTATTTTGACCCGTTTTGCTATCCTAGAGCTGGAAGTCGTTAAACGCGCTAGTATTGCTTGCGTTTTTTTTTTCTCCAACACTGGCACCGATTAGCTTTTTATTTATTATAAATTTCGTAAACGTTACGTGACAACTCTTTAATTTAGTATTTTTTTAGAAAAAAAAAAATATCGCACCGCGAGAGGTTTTTTTTTTTTTTTTTTTTTAGAGCGTCCATGAGTAATTTAAAAGAACAAAACCCTTAAAAGAACTATTTTATTTTACACCTGCAGACTATGACGGCATAATCACTAACTTTGTCCCCACTATGGCGGTGTAACTCGAAATTATCATAATGTCCAGCAGATAATACGAGCTTTTTACGAACAATACCTTACGCACCTGCTTTACCGCAGGGCGTGGAGACAGTCAATCAGTGTCCTTGACGGAAGGAGGCCAGCGAATCGCGAAGCATTGATAAATACTGAACTCCTTGGCAGACCGCACTTACGAGCCAGAGCACTATCAGTGCCACGTCATTCGCTGCCCATCTTCAGTCATTGAGAACGATCGTCCTCCACGTGCCTCGCGGGAAAGTAAACTCGCTGGAACACTCGAAGAGCTTGTAAGAATTTACATACTGTTTTTGAGGTGGTAAATGTCTACCACCCTACAAATTAATTTCAACTTGATAAGCTCGTTCTTTAGCCCGTTCAACAAAAGAAACCACAAGTACTACATGTGCAGCGTATAAGTTATATTGCCTCTTTCCCGTGCATGGCGTTCTATGACCGTTGACTCACTGAAACGTTCTAAAGCTCATCTTAAATTAAACACGCGTCAGAATAGCGCAATAACTATCCAGCCTTTTTATTACATATTTCCCAATTTGATTTCAAACCCTCGCGTTATCCTTAGCAGCGCGCACAACCCTTTCAAGAAGGGCAGGACACCCGCACGGTTCCGCTCGTTCTGCCGAAGCTCGAGCTCTGGACAAATAAGCAAAAGAACCGGGAGTTGGCTGTGTCAACACAGAGTGCGGCCCTCAAATCCGTTTATCTACTGCGGCAGCGACGAGCTCAGCCATGTGCAAGACGTGAATTCCAATCACTTAAATAAAAAAAATAAAAAAGTATATCAACAGTCTGCGTTTAAGCGGCCAACCTTTGGTTGAGTCAATACCTCCCTACAGTAGATTTATTTCTAACTATATGGATTGGATCAGATAGGGGTGAAACCTACATATTGCGGCATTTTTAAATTTCTTTGTTTTATTTTATTTATTAACGCTGTAGGTCACTGTGACCCATACAGACGCGTACATTTGTACAGACAAGAAGAACTACAGTGGTATAAGACATTCGCCACAAAGAGACAGAAAAACAAAACGTTTAAGCGGAATGTTATGCTAGTGCATAAAAGTGACAGTCTCGGCAAAAGGCTGCGCTGATGTACCATTTACGATTTCTTTTGGTAACTTATTCCATTCATCAATACCGCAAGAGAAGAAGAGATATTTAAATGGGCTGTTTTTGGCTGAATATGGCCTAATTGTCTTGTTATGGTTGGTTCGCTTTGAGTGCGCGTAGGAGTGTTCAAAAATTCAAAAACTGTAGGCTAGCATTTTTTCTTCGATCTTTTAGGGTGTCCAACTTTGAGTTCGCAAGCATAGCGGTAACGCTAGCCCTCCATGAGTAATTAGAATAGATGAACTTTTCGAAGAATACTTATTATTGGCCTTTTTTAAAACACTGTTTCATGAGTAAATTACGGCTAATTAAAACTGGGCGGTACTTTTCCGCGTCTACCAGTTTAAATACGTGCTCAATAATAACGAAGTCGCCATTTTCTACGTGTCGTCGGCGCTTATTGACGTTGAAGTAATGAAAGTTTTGTGTTTAGAATAAATTCCGATCACAAGCATTTTTTATGAGTCTTTGTGAGAGCGTTTTCAACAGGTTAGTGCATCCTCGTGATCCATGATATTTAAGGCGACGTGGTATTTATTCGGCATTTTAAACATTCAACTATTTGTGTAGCAATTAACACGCGCCTTCAGCATTTGTCAAAGACATTTTAATTTTCAAAAACGGGCTCGGGTCCCCAATTGGCTTTGTAATATCCGGAATGGTAAGATTACATTTATGTATCAAATGAGCAACATATAATCTGAAGCAGCACATCTTGTCACCAAAATAATATTTCGTAATAACTGAAATAGCATGCGCGGAGAGATGCGGAATACATCATGCTAGGATGCCTGAGAATTGGTGTTATCCAAAAAAACTGCACAAGTCCACATTAGTCATTTTCGAAATAAAATAACGGTTAAAGAAAATAATAAAATGTACCTATAAAACAACAATAGAACTCTAGCTGTAAGATTAGTGTTGCAGCCACGCACAGTTGCCCAATCGTGTCGCTGCATGGAAAGCATATTTCACATAAAAAAAAATATAGTCATTAGTGGTAGTATTTGATTAGTTTGTGCTTAGTACCAAAATCTTTTAGGCAATTTTTCGCAGTTAGAAAATACATTTATCAAATTATTTGTGAGATTAATTTCAATTTTATAAGCAGATTATTCTTCAGTGAATTTTAATTTTGTAGCGTGAGCTACACTGGCCGAGGTTGAGCATTTTCGCGTGGCACCTGGAGAGCCGTGCTGCGCATGCGCGAGGAGCAGTGACGTCACACATCGCACAGCTGGCGCAAAAAGTTAGATCTGGGGGTTTTACGAGGCAAGCCGACGACGGGCATCTGGCACGCCCCAGCGGAGTACTGAGGATTAATTTGGACCACCTGGGGATCTTTTGACGTGCAATCGAAAGCTCGGTTACACGGCGCCTCCTCCGCAATAAGCCTCCGTCAGTTTGCGGGCACCTCGGCCGGGATTCGAACCCACCACATGGGGATCCGTAGGCCAGCGCTCTGGCCTGGAAGCGACCGAGGCGGCTGCACAGCTGGCGCGCCGGAGCCGCCACCGCAGCGCGCTCCGCCGCCGCCGCGCGAGCCTCGGCGGTCTGCGCATTCTAGAGGAGTGACGTCATAGCCGCGGCAGACGCACTGGCGCCGCCGCGTGCCCAGCTGTGCGCCTCCGTTGCGCAGTAGCCAAGTCTGAAGCTGCTCCGGAGCCGCTTGATTGCGCCTCTCATTTTGTGCGCATGCGCAGAGGTGTCAGTGGGGGTGTACTTATAACGGGGCGTTTGCCAGTGTGGTATAGCCATGGAGAAGGAGAGCAAAATTGCTGCTCAGCGGTGCAGAAGAGTGGAGAAGCTTAACTCATCGGATCCCGAAGTAGTAACATAATGCGTATACCGTGTGTGTGTCATTGAAGCGGCAGTAAGCATGATAATCAAGCTAATCCTAGACAACCAGGAAAGCTAAGAATAACGAGCTGAACCTAAGTTCATGCTACGTATATCCTGGCTTAGCCGAGCTAAGCCACTGCAATTTTTTTTTGTCTCTAAGTTTCTATTTTATATGACAGAACAGGAACGGCAGGGAGGTCTTTCAGTTGTTCTGCTTCTAGTGGAAGCTTCTTACTTTCGATAACTCTTTGGTGTCTTCTTAACTTCGAGCGTACGCGCAGCCAGTGCATGACAAAAGCCGACAAGTTCGTGCTGCAAAATGAACATCCGAAAAAGACGCCTTGTGCTCCTATGCTTGTCATTGACTATAGTTTCTTAATATTTTGAACCAATCGGTTAGGAGTGTAGTCCGTGGCGAAATTGTAAATAAATTGTAAATAAGTACTGGGCACGTCATTGTAAACCATGTCCAAGCAGTCGTAATTTTAAGTATAGTCATTGAAGTGTGTGAAATGGTAGAATGCCATACTAAGATTGGGACACGCTGGAGAATGTCCAACAGAGTAAGGAATAAGCCAGAGGCGTGGTATTGTATAAAGACGATGAAAAGGAGCCATGAAGAAAGCCGTACAATTTTTGTGCCCTTGCCTCGAGTTTACCCCATTTTCAACGTCAATGGATATACAATCTTAAATTCCGAATTATTAACAGAAACATATCCTTACCGGCCTATAGTGTGGTCCATGCCATTCATGACTGGTGTACAAAACAACGTTCAGTATTATACGAATCTAACAGATGCCTTGTGGTCTGTTCCTTCATAATTTGTTATTTTTACATAAGATTTGAAACGGATCATTGCCATGCCTACGTCTAGTGTACTCCATAACCTTTTGTCTGCCATCTAGCTGTTTTAGGTCAATAAGACGGTTCTATGAAGGCAAACACTGTAAACTCTCGCGTTCCATCCGAATAGAAGACTTACTTAAAAGTATTTTAGCACCAACAATTGACATGTTTATCCATTTTAATATTCAAAAAGAAATGGTGATATCGAAATCGTTATGGGATAATAAACGTTACCCACCAAATGAACTCACGTGCTTTTGTTTACCCCCGATCTTAACAAATATCAACACGAGCTTGGCTGTCTCGTCATCGCGCATTTCCAGCGTGTTCGCTGTGTTGTACTCTAATTGCGTAAGGAGCGACCTTCGCGGCTGCACCTGGACGCGGAACGCCACCCCTTCTCCAACATTCCCGAGGACACGACTTTCGCTGACAACCTCTAGCCAGGATTATCTGCCCCGGTGCCCGGGTGAACATCCGTACCGTCGACAAAAGTGGAAGACAAGCCGTCGTCGATACCGGCTCAATTAAGGTGCTGGAAAGGAAAGACGTTCTTCTCGAGGCGTCCAAGCAGGAACCAACGTCCACGGTGATCCCTGCTTAGCCGAAAGAGGGAGATGAGCCGTCAGCGATAACTGCCCGATTATCGGCGTCCAAGGTCCTTTCCGTCCCAGCTAAGGAGGGGGACAATATCCTCAGGGCGTTCGCGCCCTCTTGGAGTCAACAAAACGATTAACCTGTGTGTGCGTTCGTGCGTGCTCATAGGCGGTGCCTGGACGTTTGGGGATGACCTTCTCGGTTTCACCTCGCCGTAGAATCCAGAAAGCAAGGCCAAATCTCAAGTGTCCCTGAGGGAACGGCTGCCACTACAAGCCTTGAGGAATCGGCGGAGCAATTATCCCCTGTGTGTGTTTCTGCGTGCTAGCGGGCGTGGCCTGACCATTTGGGGAACGGCGTCCTTGCCTAGGGACGTAGGGAAAGGGGACCTTATAAAAAAGAGCGGTTTTACACGCTCTCTTCGTGTTCGTATGTTGTACTTATGCCGAACGACAGACTGTACATAGAATGTAAATAAACAGTTTGAGAAGAAACACCCTGGCTCGCTACCAACTCTGCCCGATGTGCTGGGCAACGCATGGCTCCAGCGGAGATCGACTACGTGGACAATCCCTGAGTCTTTACAACTGGTGACAGTGGTGGGATCAAGAGCTACGACCATTGAGCGGCAGCGACAACGGATCTCATGGGTCGTGAGAAGAGTCTGGTGAGTGGCGGCATCTTTTCTTTGTCGCCAGGCCTAAAAAATCTAGGTGTAATTTTGCAGGGGCGTAAGGAAGTACCGAAAAGTCTTTTTTAAAGTTGTTGCTTGTCGGAAGTGCAAAGTTTTGCCGCGCAGATAAATCACAGACATGGATCTGCAGCGTTTGCTAAAGTGTCAGCTGCTCGACTTGTGTGAAGAGCTCGGGGTAGACGCGAATGCATCAATGAAAAAAACGGATCGTGTTAAGGCTATCCAGGACGAAAATCTCGACAACGAGGAAATCGAAGCGATGTGGGAAAAAATCAAAACAAAAAAAGGAGACGAAGCAAAATTTAAGGAATTAGAACTAGAAAACTTCGTCTCCAGGTGGAGCTAATTAAAACGAGCGGAGGACGAGAAACAGAGGTAAAAGGGACCCGAAGTCTCAATGATATGACGAAGCTTATTCAGGCTTTCAAGGTGGGACAAGGCATGGGCCTCTACCTGGTGAACTTCGAGAAAGCTTGCGAAAGGGCCCGTTTCAATCGGGTATTTTGGGCCAGAAGGTTGCTGAATGTTCTGCCATGCTAAGCAGCCGGGGTAATCGCAAGGTTATCCCTCGGACGACTGAGACGACTAGGAGCTCCTGAAGAGCTGCCTGCTCAAGAAGTACCGGTTGTCGGCAGAAGCGTTCAGACAGAAGTTCAGCGGCGTGACCACAAAGTAAGAGGCCACTTATGCGGAGTTCCCATACGAACTTCGGTCGTACCTTGTCGAATGGATGAGGGTCGCCGAGCCGTATGACGACAAGGAGAAAATACTGGAGACGGTCGCGCTCGAACAGTTCTATAAGACTCTCCCTGAAATCATGCGAACCTGGATTCAAGATAAGTCAGGAGTAGACTCTGTTTATCGAGCCGCAGACCTTGCGGATGAGTACAGTTCCCGTGGAGGCTGAAAAGCGGGAATGAGGAGAGCCTTTGAGAAGGAAAGCAGAAATAAGCGGAGAAAAGGGGGCTGGAAAAGACCAGAGTTGCGAAAGGAAGAAGACAAGGAGGAGAATATCTCCTCGACCTCCCGGGGCAACGGCCAAGACAGTCGGCAAAAGAAGAAACCTTTTGAGGCTAGGAGGCCAATAAGGTGCTTCAATTGCCACGAAACTGGCCACATTGCCGTGTGATGTCAAACACCAAAGGTGGTTTTCGCCTTCGCGAGTAAGTGCGAAGCGAATGATGAGCTCCTGGGTCCGTATTTTTTCGACATGACAGTCAATGGAAAGTCGTGCAGCGTGTTGCGCGACAGTGGGGCTACCATTGACCTAATTCACCCGTCGTACGTTACCGAGACCCATTACATTGGGAAGTGTAGCTGGATCAAATCGGTGCTGGACGAGGGGAGC
Organism: Ixodes persulcatus; assembly: GCA_013358835.2. Classification (NCBI taxonomy): domain Eukaryota; kingdom Metazoa; phylum Arthropoda; class Arachnida; order Ixodida; family Ixodidae; genus Ixodes; species Ixodes persulcatus. The sequence continues at coordinate 817,479 of JABSTQ010011501.1, forward strand.
GTGTGTCTCCCTGTGGCCGATGTTCTGATTTCTGGACCATTCGGAGAGGTGCGTACTGAGGCGGCTGTTTCAGACAAACTGCCGCCACAGTACCCCTACCTATTTTCGAAACCGAACAGACAGGATTCTGAAAAAACAGGGCAAGGGCCTCGGGGAGGGAATTGTTCAAGCGCTCACGAGGGCTAAAGCTCACGAGATTTCCACGCGGCTCAGTTCTGACGAGGCTAGCCGAGGGGAACCTAAAGATCCGCCGACGGGGGTCTTGGAGCAAAAGGGTTCCGGGCAAGCAGAGAAAAACCGTGGGAGTGTGGAAAACGTCGCGGTCAAAAAAGAAACTCGCCAGAAACAGCTAACAGAAACGGACGAGTTAATATTGCCCCCGACGTTGGGAAACTTTGAGAAACTCGTGTCCGTAACGAAGGAAGTTCTCATCAAGGAGCAAAGGGCTGATCCTAGTCTAGATAAGATTTGGGAAACCTCCAAGGAGGGCGTGGCCAGGAAAAACGTTACATTTCCTGTCCGAAATGGGGTGCTGTACCGACACTACCGAGATCGGTCGGGTCGCACGTTTGATCAGCTGGTAGTGCCGGAGAAATATCGAGCGGATGTGTTGCGTCTGTGTCATGGAGCAAAATGGCCCGGTCACTTGGGCAACAAAACGAGAAAAGATCGGCTCCTCACGGAATTCAACTGGCCGTGATGCTTCCGAGATGCCGAGTCTCAGGTGCGGGCATGCGATGTCTGTCAGAGGGTGGGCAAACCCAATGAAAAATGCAAAGCGCCCCTGGGACTCGTGCCCATAATCTCGGAGCCATTCAGGCGGGTGGTCATTGATGTGGTGGGTCCTCTTCCGGCAACTAAGGCTGGGTACCGCTATACTCTAACGGTCATGTGCGCGGCTACCAAGTTCCCGGAAGTGGTCCCGATGAAGGAACAGAGTTCGGTGGAGGTTGTGAACGCACTTCTGTCAATTTCCGCCAGGGTAGGCTTCCCGAAGAGGCTCAGAGTGACCAAGGGAGCGTTTTCACAAGCGCTTTGACTACTGGCTTCCTCGAGAAGTGCGGTATAAGGGTTATACTCAGTTCGGTATATCACCCGCAGTCAAACAGTGTTGAGAGGTGTCATTCAGTTATGAAACGGGTCCTGAGGGCGCTAACGTATGAGAGTAGGAACGAATGGGACGCCTGCCTGCCGGCAATGCTGTTCGCGCTGCGCTTTGTGACTCACGAGGCAACCGGCTTCAGCACGGCCGAACTAGTGTATGGACGGTGTTTGCGGACCCCACTGCGGCTGCTCCGCGAAACTTGGGAGACCAAGGGATTCGATCCCAGCGTGGTAGAGTACATTCTTGATCTGCTAGAGCGATTCCGAAGCACGAGAGAGATGGCGGAGGTTAATATGCGCGAGACCCAGATCAGAGCGAAACGGTATTACGACCGAAACACCCGTGTCCGGGAGTACCGGGCGGGCGATCAAGTCCTCTTGCTTCGTCCCTCACGCCAAAATAAGCTACAGGTGGAGGGGGAGGAACCTTTCAAAGTCACTCAAAAGCTGTCGGATACTAACTATGCAATCGAAACCAGAGGCAAGAGAAAGGAAATAAGACTCTATCACTGCAATCTGATGACGCGTTACGTGAGCGAAACGGAAGTGGTGAACATTAAACGCCCCAGAGGAAGTTCAGACTGATATTCCGCTACTCTGGGAGGCTGGAGCGCCGGTCGGAGTAGATGAAGTCATGTCCCAGGCAGTTCATTCGGAGGATCTTTTGGCATCACAGCGGGCTGAATTGAGAGCTCTTCTGGAAATGTAAGAGAACTTGTTTTCAATGTCACCCGGACGAACCTCCTTTGCCACCCATGACATTGAGCTAACTTCAAACGTCGCGGTACGATCCCGTCTCTATCCCATGTTACCAAGGCAGCAGGCTATCTTGAAAGACGAGGTGGAGCGCATGCTGCACTTAGGAGTAACCTTTCCTTGTGAAAGTGAATACTCTTCTCCCATGATCATCGTAGAGGCTGCGGGAAGGGACCCCCGACCATGCATTGACTATCGCAAACTCAATGCAATCACCAGAGACCAGGCTTACCCGATTCCTAACGTAGAGGAAAGGGTTGAGACGGTTAGTGTGGCTAGATATGTCTCGACGTTAGACCTAGTACGTGGATACTGGCAGGTTCCGATGACGGAAAGAGCCAGCTATTATGCAGCTTTCATGACCCCCGCGTGCACATTCCGCCCGTTGGTTTTGAGCTTTGGTCTTAACAACGCTCCGTTCTGTTTATCGCGAATGATGAACAAAATTTTGCGTGGGGCTGAATGCTACGCGCTACCGTATCTAGATGACATCGCCATGTTTTCGCCAAATTGGGCAGATCACATGACCAACCTTTCTGACGTATTTGAAAGGTTGAGGAGCGCGGGTCTAACTGCGAAACCAAGTAAGTGTCAGCTGGCGCGAGGCGAGGTTAGATACCTCGGCCATATCATGGGTCAGGAGCTGAGAAGTCCCAAAAGAACTCAAGGTCAAGGCCGTTAGAGACTTCCCGCTACCTGAGAAAAAAAACTGGCATAAGGGCTTTCTTGGGGCTAACGGGTTATTAACAACGCTATATCCCCCAGTACTCAGAAAAGGCTAGCCCACTAACAGATGCGCTGCGGAAGACCGAACCCGATAAGATTCGGTGGGACGACAAAAAAGAACAGGCCTTCCAGGGGTTGAAAATTCCCTCTGTTGTTCACCCATACTTCGGGCCCCGTATTATAATCGCTCGTTATAGTGCAGTGCGATGCGAGTAATCGCGGCTTGTGGGGGATTTTATGTCAGGAGGATGATGAGGAAGAGGAGCACCCGGTGCTGTAAGCAAGCCGCAAACTCAGCAGCCGAGAGGAAGCTTACAGTGCATCGGAAAAGGAATGCGCCGGCTTAATTTAAGCAACTCAAGTGCTCTACTGTTACCTTTACGAAGCTCCGTTCGTTTTCGTCACCGATCACTGCACCTTGACGTGGCTAACTCAAATGTCGACAAAGAATGCCCGACTCCTGCGGTGGAGTTTCGCTTTGCAAGAATTAACCTTTACGGTTAAGTACAAGAAGGGAGCGGCTAACTCCAACGTAGATGGACATAGCCGGTCGTTTTGAGATTATTTGTTCTGGACGTTGCCTTACAACTGTGGCCAAAATTTAGGAGTTTCATTGCGTTTTCATTTACTTTTTGTAATATTCACACGTGTCAACAATTTTCGCTTTGTGCAATGTTGCCCCATGGCGGGCTTTTCGTGGTGGTGTCAATGGCAGAAAAAGTGATAAGTTTATAGCTGCAGAAAAAGGTCTGGCGGTTGGGGAGGGGGTGTTGCCGCTCGCTTGATTTGGTTGTCGGTTCGTGTTTCTGTTGATGTGTTGGCTGCTCACGACGATCTCGAAGCTGATCTCTCCAGGAAAGCAGCTGAATTTGCGTGGAGGAGCTGTAACGAACGACCTTCGCGGCCGCACCTGGACGCGGAACACCACCCCTTCTCCAACATTGCCGAGGGCACGACTTTCGCTGACAACCTCGAGCCACGATTATCTGCCGCGCTGCCCGGGTGGACATCCGTGCCGTCGACAAAAGAGGAAGACAAGGCGTTGTCGATACCGGCTCAATTAAGGTGCTGAAAAGGAAAGACGTTCTCCTCGAGGACTCCAAGCAGGAACCAACGGCCACGGTGATCCCTGCTAAGCCGAAAAAGGGAGATGAGCCGTCAGCGATAACTGCCCGATTATTGGCGTCCAAGGTCCTTTCCGTCCCAGCTAAGGAGGGGGACAATATCCTCAGGGCAGTTCGTGCCCTCTTGGAGTCAACAAAACGATTAACCTGTGTGTGCGTTCGTGCGTGCTCATAGGCGGTGCCTGGACGTTTGGGGATGACCTTCTCGGTGTCACCTCGCCGTAGAATCCAGAAAGCACGGCCAAATCTCAAGTGTCCCTGAGGGAACGGCTGCCACTACAAGCCTTGAGGAATCGGCGGAGCAATTATCCCCTGTGTGTGTTTGTGCATGCTAGCGGGCGGGGCTTGACCATTTGGGGAACGGCGTCCTTGCCTAGGGACGTAGGGAAAGGGGACCTTATAAAAAGAGCGGTTTTACACGATCTCTTCGTGTTCGCATGTTGTACTTATGCCGAACGACAGACTGTACATAGAATGTAAATAAACAGTTTGATAAGAGGCACCCTGGCTCGCTACCAACTCTGCCCGATGTGCTGGGCAACGCATGGCTCCAGCGGAGATCGACTACGTGGACAAGCCCTGAGTCTTTACAATTGGCGTGCCCCTACCTTCGTTCCCATGCTCCAAATACGTATTTTGACACACTTGCTTGCCGTTGTAGTGTTAGAAGATATTATGTGATTTGTTGTTTCTTTGCGTTGTAATGTATCAACGAAACGTCATGCAGCTATTGGTAGGTGCCATCATAAACAAACAAACAAACAAATAAACTAAGCATGTTAAAGAAATTACGGTATGTGGTTTAAATTTGCAGTGCAAACAAGTCTTACGTGACTGCTTATTTACTTTAAATTTACACAAAGTATAGAAGCTATTTTTAAATCAGGAAGTGTAATGAAAGGCTTCCGTAATGACAAGTCTCAGATCGTGCAGGAAATTCTTATGAAGCAGGGTGAAATGTGAAGTTGTCTTTGCTTCAAATCTATGATGGCTCGGTGGAGTTGCAAAAAGTAGGTTTTCACAATAATTGGTGCGAAGCTACCTGCACTTAAATTTGTAAAGCGAAGAAATTACAATTTACCAGAATAAAGTATGATACTATATAAGTCATCAGTGTGCTGAGAGTAGGATAGTGGCCACTGTTTATGAACAAATATTGTATTTCAAATCATGAGCGCGACTATCACGTGCGCTAATTATCAGTTTAGATTCTCGACATTCATTAAAATGTATCTGAACAGTAAGAAATCAATCGGAGAATGTAATTTGTCGGCTCACTGTACAGTCGCTGACAATATCCAGGTGAAAAAATCCAGGTGAACCCGTGGCTCTGGAGATCTCTAGTGCTATCTAACGGAAGAAAGCTGAGTTATCATCGAGGCTATTGTGTGAACGACCAGAATTTCAGCGGATTTTTAACTTTTGTCATTCCTCTCCAAGGTGCCGCTCGATCAAAAACAAGGTGCGGCCTGCCAAGTCTTGCCGCCGTACACAGGCGAAGGCGAGATTGTTCAGTTTACACTGCTGCCCGCGTTGGCGCTAGTAGCCGTGTACAATTCGGGCGATTGTGGGGACGCGCGCTGCTGAGCAGCGGCGGAGAGACACCCAAGAACAAACAAACCAGCGCCGGCGCTGTCATTGACCGGTAGCGCCGCAGTGGTCGCCCGGGGTACTGGCTGCGTCTCGCCGTTTGCGGCGCATCTGTCGGGCCGCACTTCTGCGTTTAAGATCGAGCGACCATGCTCCCTAGTCGGTCGGCAAACCTATGATCGCTCTGTTAGCACCGCTAGTAGTAGGGCTCGGTGAAATAATATAAAAACCGCTTATCGTCATTTATATCTTGCACTTATTATCAAACACCCGCAAACCGATCGCTCAACCTGGCGATCCAATGGATACAGCCACGCTTGATTTCGCGTTTTGTTTCAGAACGCTTCTACACACAACGCTAAAATCAGCATTAACTCAGCGATAGCAGGTCCAGCGGACAATGACGAAAATAACAAAAGAGCAGCTCAAGTTTGATTATGTTTGAGCTTTCTTCTGTTAGATGTCGCGGCAGGCCTTGTAAGCCACGCACTCGCTTGGTCTATCACATCCTCCGCCACTGTACATTACAGCTTTAATTCAGACGCTACTGACCATGGATTCAAGCACCTGAGAGATTGTTTTTAGATACATCCCGAACAGAAATATCAGTTAGTGAGTTTGTTTACGGTTCAAAATATTTTTTTTTAAACACAACTTACGGCGATTACCAAACTTTCATGATAAGACTGTGATGACGCAGGCGAGCTGGTGTAGAAAGACGGCCGAAAGCCCTCTGTCTTTTGTTCCTGTCCCTTCCACTTTTGGTTCTTATAGTTCTGCACCCGTCCCAGGTGGTTCAGAAAAAACTCTTACCTCTCTGTTTTTTTTTCGTTTTTTTTTTTAACAAATAATTTGGTTATTTATTAAACTCTGAATCGCTAAACATACAAAAGGCATTGAAAGCTAGAGAATCAGCGCTCTTTTAGATGTGTATGAATGATCTAAAAAATCCACCTTTTAACGCAAAAAAAATGTTCTGTTTGCTTTTGCAATAAAAAGGAAAATAGAAAGTAAAATAAAAGCTGTTCCTTTTTTATTGCCATCGTTTTTGGTAAAACTATTGCGAAACAGTAATTCCGTCTCAAATATAAAAAAAAAACTAAAACAAATCGGTATTCTCCTAACAGACACCAACAGTTTTGTCCGAATGGTTGTTGACGTTAGCGGTCTGGTTCCCATTTTCTCGGCAATTTAAATATAAAACTTATTTTTGAAGGTATTTAGAATTGCGAGTACCCCTTTTAGAATTAAGTGAAGCGCAATAAAATTGGGAAACAAGGGCCAACAATTTCTGGGCACAGCTTGACTATTTTTTTTTTCTATATTTATAATCGCACACAAAAGAAAAGCGAACACGCTATGCACGAATGACGATATTTCAACATAGTTATACTGACAGAAGAAAGAGGGGGGAAATTCCACCTTTCCCAGAAAACGGAGCGCGCCTGCGAGGTCATAAGGTTTTGACGGGGCACTTTTAAGGCCGTATATATATATAGTTTTTTTATTATTATTATTGATTATACGGCGAAATGTCCCCGCCGCCGTTACGCTGTCTTCCCGCTGAGCACCTTGTGTGTCCGGTTAGAGAAGGAGGTCCGGAAAATTGGACTCAAGAAGGAAAAGGCTTTAAATCCGACTGGCTCTTTTCAACGCCCGTCTTCCTTACTCTGATCTGTGGTCCCAGAGGCGGAGCTGCGGTCGATTCCCAGCAACCTGGGCCCCAGCTGCGGTGTCCGTCTCGAGCGCACCTGAAACAAGAGCATAAATAAAGAAGAAAATGGGGAGCGGAAATATTTGTCCTTACGATGAATTAACATAGAAAAAGTTACAGTTTTTACTTTTCTCGGTTCAAATATCTGCAACTCCGGGCCTCTATCCAAGGTTTAAACGCTCTTCAATTGGGCATTGCAAGTGTTGTACACCGGAAATGAAAAATCCCCTTTAACAAAATGCTAGAACTGTTAAGAAAAAAAAAAAAAACTTCATCGCAGTTGTACTTTTGTGTCTGTGCACTTTTTTATAGACTTTTTTTTTAAACAGCGCTCATGGGAATATTAAACAAGGTCACCCTGGGAATGGGGAAACTATTTGATTACAGTTAGTACTATACACCGTTCCAGACTATATTGATCAGGAGAGGAATAAACGCTCGTAAACAGTCAAAACACAAAGAATGTGCAGCATCTAAAGAGGCGTGCTGTAACTATGAACGAATAGCAAGACGTTGTCAACTGAAAACATGCAACGGCAACATTGTTCTCAAACATAGAAATAGGTGGCATAAGTCTCTCTCATATTTTACCCATAATCGGTAGCACAGAATGATTGCTGTATATATTTATTCTCTCCCCCCCCCCCCTTCTTGTCCCCTTCTAGCTGAGGTAGAGTGATACTTTTCC